>JABFPM010004552.1:0-12463 GCA_022817325.1 Idris sp. 1 HC-2018 | reverse complement strand
TCGATTCCTGGCAGCAACAGAGATTTTTTCTTCATTTAAAATATATTAAAAACATAGTGAATGTAAGTGCTAAAGTAAAAGTTAATTCCACATAGTTTTTGAAAACAAATTATAAATAATTTAAAGGGTAAATAATTATTAAAATTTAATAAATAATTGAAATTAACGCAATTTTTTGAACGACGATTAGGTGCCAGGCTATTAGGGCACTGACCCAGTACTACATACAGAGTGTTAAATGTCAGTACTGACGCAACGTATATTGGTGTTTCATACCAGCATTGCGCCAGTACTGGGTATCGAAGCTTGGCAACCGTTCGCCAGTACTGGCTCAGTACTTCCCCAGCAGTAAGTTTTCACCTGGGATCAGGTAAAATTATAAATGAATCCTCAAGACCAAAACATGAATTTTGTCAATTGTTTGGAAATGAAGATAATCTTCATATCTTCACTGACGGTTCTAAAATTTCATCTAATGATGATTCCAAAGTTGGATTTGCAATATAGTCTGATAATAATTTATATAATATGTCTCATAAAACTCCTGATTTGGCATCTATGTATACAGCAGAATGCTTAGCATTGATATATGCTTTAAAATTTATCAATTCTAATAACAATATTAATTTTAAGATATTTTCGGATTCAGAAAGTGTTATAAAATCTTTATTAAGAGATAGTAAAACAAAGAAAAATGTATCACCAATTATTGTTCCTTTGAAAAAAGAAATTGCTATGTCAAAATTCCTAAATAAAGAGATATTTATTACTTGGGTTCCTTCTCATATGGGTATTCCGGGTAATGAAAATGCAGATATTAATGCTAAGAATAATGCTAATTCTGGAGTTTTATTAAATGCAGATATACCTGTTTCGGATTTATTTTATATTTATAAAATTAAATGTAATCAAGAAAATATTGAAAAATTAAATTCCATGTCAAATGTAAAAGGTAAAAATTATTTTAAAATGTATAAAAATGATAAAAAAACCATGGTTTTATGATGTTGGCTTCTTAAGAAAAGGTATTTCTACAATTAACAGAATTCGAAGTGATCATACTTCCTTGAATAGTAGTCTTTTTAGATGTAAAATTGTTAATAATAATATGTATAAATGTGGAATAGAACCAGATAGTATTGAACACATTTTCTGGCATTGTAATTTTTATTCTATAGAAAGATAAGAAATGATATTCAATCTAGAAAAAATTAATACCTTTGGGCCCTATTCCATTAATTCTATTTTGTCTGTAAGGGATAAAAAAATTATAAATATTATTGTAGATTTTATATATAAAATCAATGCAAATATTTAAATTATAACTAATATAATCATAAATATATTTGTAAATTATCATAAGTTTTATGATGTATAATTATTACATTAGAATTTGTATTTCGCGCCTTATTTAAAATGACTGTATCTAGTTTCAAGTCACTAAAATTGTATTATGGCTGTATACCTGAAGTTTTTAGCCAATAAAAATTTACTATTATTATAATGTGGACAAATTATCTAAGTTTGAAAATTAACATTAAAAAGCCTCCGTGATCGCAGACACTAGCAGACAATAATTGGCGTGAGACTAACAATGGGAGTGGGGATTGAATGAGAGCCCAAAAAAAGTTACGAACACACGAGCGCTCGTCTCAATTCTCAACATCTCAACACGAGCGCACTTGTTGGCTTCGGCACTCGGCGTATCCTCGTTTAAGTTTCAGTGTCGTGCGCATTGACATTCAGCCTTTGAAACATGGCTACCATGTTGTCGCGGACGATCTCGCTTGCGGAAAATATCGCGCGTTACAACGGTCCAAAGGTACGTTTTGTGCTAAAAAAGAGCACCGCAACTGTTTACGCAAAAACCATTTCACACTTAAATCAAATGCACAATGCCAGAATTTGTTTCATTGTGTTGTTCATCAGCCGATCCGTCAAAACGTTTAGGATATAAATAATGAAGGCGGTCTCTGACGTGTGTAGTCTGCTAAATTGAGCGCCAGGGTCGACGGATTTGAAGTCAAGGCTTTTGTACTGTCAAACCAACGATCAACTGATTGTCAATGCATTTTCAATTTTCTTTTCTGTTTTTTCCGTTAATTTTTTTTGTCAATTGATTTTTTTTATTGCGTCACATGTTATTTACAATTTTTCACTGTTGTCATTAAAATTCAACTTGATGATAATTAATTTTTTAAATATAAAAAAATAAATTATTAGATTTTACATTTCGTTTAATCAATAAACGACATGTAAAAAATGTCATTTGATTAGAAAGAAAATTCGTGTTTAGTAGAATCTATTTATAAATGTGTTAATAAAAATATAACTCATTGATAAGATTTGTAGAGCAAAGATATGTAAATTTAAATAAAACACAAACATTTGAAGTATTAATTATTTTATCGGATAAAATGCGTAAATTTGTAAAGTAATCAGGTGTTCATTGAAATTATAACAATTTACAATGATACGATATCAATCTTCTTTCAGTTATCCTATGTTTGTATTTGTATTGTTTAAATTAATGAATTAAGTCATTTTATCAAAAAGAATAAATATTAAAATGCATTTAAAGAATTGAAAATAATAAAATGTACGTAATTTAAATAAAATTTAAATTCCAAGTTATTAAAAATTATTTTACTTAATAAAAACAGTGCATGAATATTTTTACAATTATAATAGAATATTATTTTTATAATAAAAGTTATAAATATAGTTGATAAACTTCAATTAACTGTTTGGCAAATGATAAAAATAACTGCCTTATACAATTTTTATAAATCTTTATACGTAGAACTTATAAATAACTAGATTACGATGAGAGAAAACGATTGGTAACAAAGTGCATTTCATACATTGTAAGACAATTATTAATAAATATGGTCTAATTTTGACAAATAAGTCGAAAAAATTTTTTTTTCAAGTTGCTGTATTAAATTTAATAAATTTAATTATTTATATAGATAAATCGCTGTTTTATATTATACTTAATTTTATCTATTTCTTATATTCTTTCTTTTTTATTTTGTAGATTTCATAAATTTTAAATATAGAACGCAAGGTTACATTATACAAAAACTTCAAATTAATTTTAAAACTAATTAAACATATTCATCAAATCAGGAATTTGAAAGTGATTTAAATATGTAATACATTTTTTATGTATTAATTCACTGAAGTAAATCAAAAAATTAAAATATAACACTTTTCACTTAGCTCTTAAATTGGAAAAATTAAAAATAAAAAAAAAATCAAAAACAATATAAACAACTGCAGCGGTTTGTTTTGTTGCACAATTAGTAATAGATTAAAAGCCAAAAAAATAATTCAAGTGTACAAAACCAGTGACATTGACCTATGAAGTCATGCTTGCAGCACATTCCTTCTCTGACTCACAACCTTTGTAAAATAGTATGAAAAATAACTTTGAAGCACTTCAAATACACATACTTAAAAAAAATCTATCTATTGAAATTCAAAATAACCTTTTCATTAATCATTTACATGATCATTATTACCTTATACAAAATTACTTTCAACCTTTTCAAGAACTTTTTTATCATTAAAATGATTAAAAATGTTAATACAAAATTGTTTTCTTACAGCTTCTGGCCTGTAAAACAAATCTCTCAAAACAAAGTACACGAAATTTAAATGTACACGAACACATCAGCTACAGTATTCTCAATGAAGCAGGTGTGCCTACCCCAAAATTCGGCGTTGCAAAAACTCCCGATGAAGCTGCTAAATTGGCTGCCGATTTAAAAACAAAAGACATAGTTTTAAAAGCACAAGTTTTGGCTGGAGGCAGAGGAAAAGGTCACTTCAAAGGCTCCAGTATTAGTGGAGTTAAAATGTGTGAAACGTAAGTTTAAATAAACTTAATTTTTAAGCAAAATGTATTTTTGCTGTTTAAAAATAAGATTTCATATAAGAATAAAGTTAAAAGTTTTCATGTATTTTAAATAAGAACATTTTTTTCGAATTTATTTACGTATATTGACTGAGAATGGCAAACAAGCAGTGCATAGATCAAGGTTATTACAATGAATTAAATGCACAACGAAAGTTGAATTTATCGTTCGAGAAGAAATGATTATTTATAAATGCTATCGCAAATAGAAGATAAAAATTCAACGATTATTTTCTTATACGATTAAAGTTTAATGTTACAAATTATAAAGTTTAACATGAAAACTATCAAATATGTAAGAATCATAATGACTAATAAAATATCTTTTTCTTTCGATTAAGGATACTGCTTATTTTAACATCATTGATTTGATCATTTAAGAAAGACTATATCAAAAATAATTAGTTCATTAACTGATTCAATTATATTTTACAGTCCTGAAGAAGCTAAAGACCTAGCGAGTAAAATGTTAGGAAAATTATTAGTTACAAAACAGACAGGAGAAGGGGGCAGAATATGCAATGCAGTTATGGTCACACAACGTATGTTCCCTCGAAAAGAATACTACCTTGCTGTCATGATGGAAAGAGCCTTTGGGGTAAATATTTGACAAATTGATTTTTAATTCATCATAAAAAGAATACCTGACAAATTATTATTAAAATGACAACTTTTTAAAAAAATCTGTATTCAATTTAAATTTGTAGGGTCCAGTTATAATAGCTTCAAGTCAAGGTGGTGTTAACATCGAGGAAGTGGCCGCTACGAATCCAAGTGCCATTATATACGAGCCTATAGATATTACTACAGGAATCACTAAAGATCAAGCGGATCGAATTGTCAACAAATTGGGCCTCGAGAATGTCAAAGATAGTATTTCACAAATGATTCTCAACTTGTACGCTTTGTTCATCAAGAAAGACGCACTTCTTTTAGAAGTGAACCCGCTAGCCGAAGACATCAATGGCCAATGTAAATATTGAGAATTTACATTAAAAATTAATGTCAAGATTTATATTAATCTGTCTTACTTTTTATTATAGACTTTGCTCTTGACTGCAAGTGCAGATTTGATGACAACGCGGAGTTCAGACAAAAAGATTTGTTCGGTTTGCGAGACTGGACGCAAGAAGATCCAAAAGAAGTGGAAGCTGCTAAATTTGACTTGAACTACATCGCCTTGGACGGCAATATTGGATGCATGGTTAACGGTGCTGGTCTTGCCATGGCTACCATGGACATCATTAAATTGCACGGAGGAGAGCCAGCTAATTTCCTTGATGTTGGAGGTGGTGCTACAGCTTCAGCTGTGAAAGAAGCTTTCAAAATCATCACTTCTGATCCTCGAGTAAATTATTTTCTTAAGCACTTCGTTAACAAAATATTTTAAATCATATTTATACACAGTCAAATGTAACAGTTTTAACAATTATTGTTATTGAAACACTTCATAAATACATTATATAAAATATTATATAACATATTTATAATATATTTCTTAAGAAATAAATAATAATTATTATTACAGTTGACGATTGAAAATTATACAAACTAAATAAAAACCAATATTACAGGTTCATGCTTTGTTAGTTAACATTTTCGGAGGTATTATGAGATGCGACGTTATAGCTGAAGGAATTATTGCCGCGACAAAAGAGCTTGACTTGAAAATTCCAGTTGTTGTTAGACTGCAGGTAAACTTGAATTGATTATTATTCAACAAAATACACGGAAAATTATTCGAAGAACTGATCCTTTTGCCAAAAAGAACAGGATTCTTTGGCACTGAGGAATCAATCTTTAGCAAAGGAAAATTTGGTACAATAAATTTGGGAACTCAGTCTCTTGCTATACAGAAATGAATACTGAGTAGTAAAAAACTCAGTACTGCATGGCAAGTGACTGAGTGCCCTGAGGCGAAAGACTCAGACCAGGAAGTGAGTCAAGGAAATGATTTCTTAATTTTCTAAATTTTCCTAGCTAAAGGACTCAGTTCTTAGAGACAAAGAACAATTCTCCGTGTATAGGTACTTTTTTTTTAATTTTAAAGTATCTATTTGAAATTTTTATAAGCACTATAAATTAAGATGATTTATAATTATTTTTACAGGGAACAAACGTTGATGAAGCTAAAGCTATCATTGCCAACGCCGGTTTAAAAATAGTTCCAGTCGATGATCTTGACGAAGCTGCTCGAGTTGCTGTCAAATTGTCCACGATTGTCAAATTAGCACAATCTGCCAATTTAAGTGTCAACTTCGAAATACCACAAATTTCATAAATTTAGACAATTCAACACAAACAAAACTGCTGGCTATTTAATGAAAAGAATGGTTAGCAAAAATTATTTGGTGCTAATCAGAAAACAATTACTCATTTCGAGATTTCAATTTTAGACAAAGAAAAAATATGTGCACGTAGATAAAATTTCCAATGTATTAATACTGATTCAAAATTGTTATTCATTTAAAGTAATTCAAGTTAAAAGCTTGACTGTCATGACCAAGTCAGTCAGCGTATCTTTTTTGTATTTAAATTAAATTTGTTTGTAGAATTTTATTTTAATATAACACGTAAACAGAAATATTTCGTACAACGTTTACATATTCAAAAGAAAAATTGATATGTTGTTGTATATATTAATATGAGCACCAAAAACGAGTTAACACTGTACACGAATAACTTAAATTAATGTAAAAAAAATAATTAAATGCTTCCTGAAAGGAACACTAATTGTGATCAAGTTAAAATTCAACTTTTGATTTCCTGCATAATTGCAATGTTACTAAACAGTACTAATCTCAATTTTAAATTATTTTAATAATAAACATTGTATAAATGGTTTATATATTTTAATATATGATATTTATACATCTTTTTGTTTGTTTATGTTGAACATATTAACATCATTGATATTTTGATATTAAACACTTGAAATGAAGACATTTCTATCCAATTTATGAGATTTCCTTAGGCAAAATATAGTTATTCCAAAGTCTTTGAAATTAAATGAGATGAAACAAAAGAAAAAAAATGTCAAAAGTAAAATACTTTTAAGACAAACTATTACAAAAATGACTACTTTAACTGTATTATTCTTTATATATTTTTACTCCAACTTATTTTTTCCAACTTACATCCATATATATAAAAAAAATATTTTTTTACAGTAACTGAATTATGTATGAGTATCATAGTTTTTAATTATCTTCATTTTTTCGCAATACCACTATTAAAAATGTTAAATGAAAATTTAACAAGAAAAAAAAACAGTATATACAGTATTAAAATTTGGTTTTGTATTAGTTTGCTTTTGTTAGGTTTAATAATTGCTAAAGCATGTGGAACAAAATATACTAATATTTTAAAAATTATTTATTTGTCACTATAATACCTGTAGATTATTTTAAATAAATTTACTAATCAGTTTATTTAATCTTATTTATTATTTTTTTTGTTTTGTTGTTTTTTTTTAAGTAATAGACAAGAATTGTTAATTATAAATGAAGTTCGAATTTCAAAATGCACCGAGAATTATACAATAAAAAATTGTAAGAAACATGTAATGGAAATTGATTAAATTAACATTTAATATTGAAAAGTGTTGTGTGCACGCAATGGCTTTTATTAAGTAAAGTATTTTTTACGCTGAATAAGACTTATTGTATGATGATAAATTATTCATGAAATAATAATTCTTCATGTTCCGAAATTGAGTTTTATTTTCCAAATTTCAAGTTTATTCAGAATAAACATTTTACATTAAAGTTGATATTTATACTTTGATTTTTTATAAAAATTTTAAATATGTGAAAACTTGTCAAAAATTATTATTCTAACTGTTATAATCTGAAATGTATATTTAATTTTTACATTTTATAACTTATACAGTCATTAACAAATATAGTATTGATTGAGTTTACATAAAATCTTAACAGTTTAAAAATTAATATATAGGTAATTTATTATCTATTTCTCTAGCCCAAGCATGAATTCCACCAACAATGTCTCTGATCTTAAGATTTTTATTTGTCAACGATTCTTGAAGAACTTTCACAGCCTTTTGAGAATCATTTCCTCTTCTGCAAATGACAAATACTGAAAAAATTGAAATATTATTATTAATATATTCATAAAATAACAAGACAAACAGTGGATAAAAACTTACCATTTGATGTTTCATTATTATTAATACTTTTATTCAATTCTTCTAATATGTCTTTTTTCTGAATATCAGAAATAGGAATGTTGACAGAATGATTTAATTTACAAATTTGATTTTCTTCGGGAGATCGAACATCAATCAAAACATAAGGTTGGGTTTCATTTTCCGTAAATTCACGATAGTCTTTTACACTTATTCTCTCGTCATTTTTTAGAAGTTTCAAATCAGGATTTTTGTCGTTGGCTTTTGCATTACAAAACTGTTCATAATCAATTAACTTCTTTATTGCAGGATTCGAACCACAAATTGAACATTCTTTATTTTTGCCTCGCAATTTGATGTTTCGAAATTTGCCTGCTAAGGCATCGAATATCAGTAACTCCTTTGATAAAGTTTTTGGGAATTTAAGAAGTAGTTTTATTACTTCTAAAGCTTGTAAAACTCCTATTACCCCAACAACTAAAAATTAAAATATTTGTTGAATACTATTAACAATATAAATTAATATCAAAATAATTTATTCAGAAATATACCTGATCCAAGAACTCCTCCATCCCCGCAGTTAGTTACTGTTTCTGGTGGAGGAGGTAATGGAAATATACATCTATAACAAGGGCCGTCTTCATAATTATAAACTGTTAACTGGCCTTCGAATCTCAATGCCGAACCGGAAATCAAAGCTTTATTGAGAATGACACAGCTGTCATTTAACAAATACCGTGTA
This sequence comes from Idris sp. 1 HC-2018, assembly GCA_022817325.1. NCBI lineage: Eukaryota > Metazoa > Arthropoda > Insecta > Hymenoptera > Scelionidae > Idris > Idris sp. 1 HC-2018. Next base: position 3,652 of record JABFPM010004552.1, on the reverse strand, counting down.
GCAACATTGTCTGTAGCATCAACGACAATATCATAATTTTTAATTAAGTCCAAGGCATTGCTGGAATTAATTTGCATTTTATACGGAGTCACCTTTAAATTTTTATTCAATCTGTAATAAAAATTAAAATAATAAAAAGTAAAAGTTTATTAATAAATCAAATTAATTAGTTGTTTTGATATAATGTTATTATAAAAGTGAACTACTTACTGACACAAAACTAATTTTGCAGCTTCAACTTTAGGCATACCTACATGGGTATATGAAAACAATGATTGTCTGTGTAAATTATTAAGTTCAACGTCATCATAATCAACAAGTCCTATATGACCAATTCCACTTTCTGCTAAATATAATGAACATGGACAGCCCAGTCCACCAACTCCAACGACAAGTACTGATGAATTTTTTATTTTAACTTGACCTGAAATCATTAATAAGTACATTAATTACCAAAAAAAACATTTTCAACTAAAACTACTTATAAAAGTTAGATAAAATAAATAAGCGAATAAAAATTTAAAAAAATTAACTTGAATTTTCACTAAAAATTATTTTGACACAGATTCAAATCTATAAAATGTTTTAGTATTAAATTTTTCCTTAAAGTTGTAAAAAAATTTGTGATAAAATGTTCAAACCTTCTTAAATTCCTTTAATTATATATATTTTTCAAATACAAACCTTGTATTCCAATTTCGGATAAAATTATTTGTCTACTATAAGTTATTATTTCTTCATTAGACAAGCCATAATTCTGCACAAAATCATTTTTATTTCTTAATTTTATAAGCTGTTCTTCCTTCTCTTGTAACAGTTTTTTCAACTCCCTTATTTCATTCAACAATGTTTTTTCATCCATCATGTAAAATTAAATTAATCTCTATTAATTACATAAATTTCAAACTAAAATATATTAAAATATAAAGTAAACACTTTATCAACACGTGAATTCAGAACCTCACATTTTTATAAACATTCTGAAGCTAGTCACAAGTTGGGCTCCGAAAACTCGCATATCTTTCTCTCCCAACAGCTGTCAGATAAAGACAGATAATATACAAAAAATAGCTATAAAAGAAGTAATAGACAACAATTTATATTAAAAAATACGGTTAATCAATAAAAAGTCAATGTTCAATCAACTGTACTTTCAAATACTTCGTTAATCCACTTTTTTTAGTTTTATTATTTTTCGGAGCAACCTGAAGTTTGCCGCAAACAAAATTTATCGGCATTGCTGGGGTTCATTACTCTCTTGAGTTTTGATGTCGTTCGTGGTGCAGTGATTTCGTTGTCAGTGTAGTCTTGTGTAACAAGTTTCCTGAAAAGTTTCGTCCAGTTTAAATTGTAAACATGTCCGAGATTGACGCGAAAGTAAATATGTCACTCGGTAAGTGCAGGAGACACGTGAAAATACAATGTTTGTCCGGGCGTCCACTATAAAATACAGCTGCATTTCGTTTTTTTGCGTAATACAAAATGGCGACTTATGTTAGATGTTCAAACAAAACAAAATGCACTTGTAGTCGCGCGGATTTAAAAACAAAAAAAATAAATAATAATAAACACACGAGAAACGCAATACATATTTTAAGTCAAATGCTTTCCAACAGCGATCATCATTTCACATTATTCAACTATGAAATACGATTCCCTGACGATGAAAAAAAAAATGTTTCTAACACTGTGTAAACATAGAACCTACATTGTGATGAATCAATTCGCCGAACTTTCGGGTAAAAATATCCGATGCGATTCGTTTCTAATTATAAAATTGAAGAGAAAAAAAAAGCTATAAACCGAAACTGAAGCTGAACAAGACAAGGATGGAAGAAGTGAGACAAGGAGAAGAATATTAGAAGCTTTTTGGTTATTTAAGGAAGTTATTTTTGTCGTTGCTGTGAGTAATTATAGCTGTTCTGGAAGCAAGAGCTGACAAAACGGGAAAGAAACGCTAAAAAGATGTAATTTTAGATAATCGAACAACTGAGTTATTTTACCAAAATAATGTCATTTTGTTTAAAATTAGATGACGTTAGCTGAACGAAGGTGTGATCAAATATCTAAGGAATGTTGGGGCAAAAAATAATTGTAAATCAGGATTGAATATTACTTTTTAAAAAATATGAGACGAAAAAAGCCAGACATCAGGAATTTCGTACTCATTTTCAAGCCAATAAAAAAAGCAGTCCATAAATAGAAGACATTAAGCCAGACCAAATCACAATTTTCAATGCAAGCCTAATTTTTCTTTAATTTTCCATTTGCTTTTCCAGTTGGGGAATCTTTTTCTATTGGATAACTTGTTATATAACTAACAATTGTTTTTCTCGTGTAAAATAACAATAAGTTGCACTGTATAAAAAAAGAAATGTGGGAAAACTAGCCAATTATTTTAGCTGTTGAGGCTATACACACTGATTCAACGATACCATTTTCTTCTTCTTTTAAGATGAAATCATTAAAATGGAAAACAAAAAGAAACGACAGAAGAACGTAAAGACCGGATTTCGAGGGGTCCGAGGAGCAACGAAGGCAAACCCTGTTCGAGGTCGTGCAGCAGTTCAGGGTAAACGTAAGGTTCAGCAGAGGAGCACACAAAATTGGAAGCGGCAGGGACGTGTGCAGACAGGATTTATTAAGAAAAAGAACGCAACTAACACAATGTTTCGGGCCAAAAGCAATAACAATTTGAACAAAATCAAGCCGAAAAATAATAATATTCGAGGCAATTTTGTCGGTCGGCGTTTAAATACCAACAGAGTTGGATTGGCGCGAAGCAAAAGTCGCAACAACTTGGCCTTCGTGCAGAATCGAAATTTCAACAATGAAATCAATAAAATCAATAGCAAGAGAACAAACAGTATGCCGAATTTGAGAGACCCGAACTCAGTTCACAGCCGTTTGGGATATCAAAGTCCCGCTCAGATTGCTTATCGAAACAGAATTAAAAGAGCAAAGCAGTTATTAATAAGGGCAAGTTAACAAATTGTATATCATTTGAAAGTTGTTTATTTTGTTTATTTTTTTTTTTTTAGATTTTACTTTAAAGATTTGTTTGACACAAATATTTTTGTATTGTATGATGAATAAATAATAATTTTGTATTTTAATTTGCAGCAGGTGAACCCAACGACAAAACCCCTGACGACGTTACAAAGAACCCTCGAACGCCAACAAGCCTTATTACCAAAGCGTTATGGCACCACAGGTCTCAGATCTGATCTTATTCTCCGAGCACAAAGACGAGCACAATATGAAGACAAAATGATGAGGGCAAAGTATAACTCTATTTATTAATTAATAAGTATAAGGAATCACCTAATAATTTACCTTTTGGATCCAATTTTTTAATATTATAATCTCATTTTTATATTGAAATAAGTACGAGTTTTTTTTATTTAATTATACACTTATTAATATTCATTTCAAGTTTGCTCTGCTTTCAAGTATGAATTAATTTTTTTTTTAATTTAAATTACAAAACAGATATCAAGAAAAATAAATTTTATATAGTTTATTAACTTTTAATGACTTTTCAAAATATGTGATTTTATCTGAAAAAATTAAAGTAATTTCCAAAATTTGTATACTTACCTATTGTTTCAACTTTAAATTCTTGAAAAAGCCTATATAACAATTATAAATA
>JABFPM010004551.1:0-12464 GCA_022817325.1 Idris sp. 1 HC-2018 | reverse complement strand
GGACCAAGTAGAAAACGTCGAAAAGTCACTTCTGAATCACACTGTTTTTAGTTATTCGTTCATACACAATTTGATCGTCCCATAAAAAAAGGGAAAAAAGTTATTCATATATTGTCACTCGTCCGAACTTATAAAATCACTCACAGAAAAAAAACGCGCAATTTCGTTTAGAGAGCAGCGATTTTTTTGTCTTCTTAAACGAGTCACTTTTCCGTTTTTCTTTTTTTTTATATATATATTTCTATATCAAGATCAACATCTCCTCGACCGTCGAGGCTCCTTTTTTTCAACAATTTCTCTTGCTCCTTTAAAATCTCTCTTTTCTTTTTTACCTTCTCCGTCTTGCTCCATGCGATTTGCCATCTACCAAAATATAATTTGCTTTGCACAGCCGTAACGCATCGGGCTCTTATCATTATTCGAATTTTCCGAGCGAGCGTTCGGAGTCAACAAAAAGGTCGACTATGTCCCACTTTTGGTTTGTGCCAAGCCCAAAAAACACTTTTCAAAAATGAACGTCCATCGCTCTTGCGTGAAAACCAACTTTCAAAAACATCACAAATAAATCACTTGTCATAAAACCCTCTCTCTCACTCTTTCTCTCTCGTTCTTTCAGTTCACAATAACAGAGTACATTTTTTCATTTTCGCATCGCTGCGCGTAACAAAAATGCAACGTGTTCGGCTTAATCACAGCGATAAGAATCTTCGAATAAATCTTTTGTCCCTTATCCATCGCAGCTCTTCGACTTTTTTTTTCTTACAAAAATCATAGTTGAACGCAACAACTGTTTCTTTCGGGAGACAGGGAACAGACTTAGCTTACGAATATACACTTACATTTATGATACGAAAAAAAAAAAAAAAATCTTAAGGAACGGGACGAAACGCGCGAGGATATTCAGTTTTACAAACCTTATTAAATCCTTTTTCGCAAATTACAAAACCTTTTGTTTGTTTTTACATTTTCCAATTTCTATGAATTCCGCGCGCGATTGTTCGCGAATAGTGCGATCGGACGCGTTTTTGTTTGTCTCGACACAAAAATCTCGGTTTTGTTCGGATTACAAACGTATCCTTCTCGCAAGGAAGATCATACCTTGTTTTATGTTATTTTGCTTTGTTTGTTTTTTTTTTTTCGTCATTGCTTAAAAGATTCGTACAATCATGTGCACAAAATTCATTCACCCTTTTTGCAATCATACAATGCTAAATTAATCAGTACGTTCTGCCGTGATCGCGCGATTATGGGCAATCTTTCGTGCAGGCTTATAATTTATGAATCCTTATATCTACAGGAAAAGAAACGTCGAAAAAGTTCATCGGAAGAGGCGTAAACTCTCTTTGATTAACGTTACAATGTTTTTTTTTTCTTTTTTTTATTAATAACTGCTCGATTTTTTTGTTTCTTTCTGCGCATGCCCAGAGCGGATCCTGCGCCTTATGGCAAAATGATCCGATCTGCGCATGCGCGCTCCTTGCATCGACGCAAAAAGAGTACAGAGAGCGCTATCGGCGTTGTTTGAACAATTTTGTGTAATTTTTCATGTTTCACTTTTTTACATTTACTATTACCTTGTATTTGTGTGTCAGTTTCTTATGCTCGCAATTTGTAACGTATAAACAACAACGCCGATGCAAAATTGACATAACATACTTTATATTCACAAGTAGAAAATAAAAAATTGTTAAATTGTTATATTTATTTTCCTTTGTACACAACTCTCGCGTCTCTTTTTGTTTCATGTCACATCAGTTCTCGCTAAATTTAAGGCTTAAACTTATTTGGTTCGCTGTGTTTGTATTTTTATGTTTATGTTTGTGTGTATGTGTGTATGTATGTGTTTTTTGCACGACTATAAATTCCATTTTAAGCTGCGTTTCACCAACGATGCGCTTTTCTTATTTATATTTTCATAACATAAAAATTTAGATTACAACCTCGTTTTTACGAAGAAAAAAAAACATATTTTACACCGACAGACGCCGGCATTCTGAGATCCTTTTTATTCATTTTTTTCCTTCGTTATTGGACATTTGTGTTTGTTCTTTGTTTTACCTCTTTTTTTCATGTATGAGCCTATCGCGACAACCGGTTTTGTACGTTTACAATATCACATTGAGTGCCAAGCGATTGTCGACTTCTCCTAAATGTCACGCGTAAAAATGCCAACACGTCTCGGATGAGAAGTTTCCGCGTTCAACTTTGCTCTTTTTTGCGTCCAATCGTTGAACGCGGAAACTGGCCGAGCCGTGCCGTAGCGCTGAGTATCAAATTTTGTGTATAAATATTTATTTTGCTCCTCCCAGAATGGAGGATTAAATACAATTTACAAATATTTACAAGTTCGCTTGCTGGTATTTTTCGGTATTTCAATTTAGAATCTTTTGTAAATTGGAGAACAGTCATGTCAATCGCCAGCACACTTATATTTATTCAGCCGATCGTTGCACCGTATCGCGACGGTAGAACGCGGCAAAACGGAAGCGACTTTAGGACAATTTCCTTGTGGAAAATAAAAAGCAATGTCGGCTTCCGCGTTGCAATCACCATTTTACTTACTTATTTGTTAACTTTTATTTTATTATTTTTTTCAATTTTTTTATTTTGTAATTTTTTTTTATTTTCATTTTCTTTTTCATTTTTATCAGCATTCGACAATCTCTCATATATATGTATATATAAAAAATTATTTATACATATATCGTCATAATCCAGTTTTCACTTTGATTCTAATGTTTGAAATATTATTTAAAAAAACAAAAATAAAATTTTGATGTAATTTTATGATTAAGTTTAAAGTTTAACAAAGTTAACAAAAGGAATAAATTAATTCATTTTTCTTTGTTATCAAAGGGATTTTTTTTGTTATTACAAATAAAATAAATGTACAATATAATATTAATATACTGCGTAGACAAAAAATTTACATATTATACTGAGGAATTCTGGATTCGTTTTGAGAAAACTTTCTTACAATAAACTGATCACAGCGCTTACAATACCTACATGTTTCTTTCGCATTAATCAAATATAGTTAAAATTATTATCATCGTACAATTATACAGTTAATTACTTTTCTGTTGTCTTAATATCATGTATTATATACTATAGCGTATTGTATATACATATAATATATTTTTATCAATCCTGTTATCAATTAAAAATTAATAGTACCTATAGATTCAACATCACAGCTAATTTTATTTTCCGCCTGACACCTCGATTTTTACATTTTTCTTATCATTCAATTTTGTTTTGGACATCTCGAACCTAAACTTTGGTTTTTCTTAACAAAACTAAATCATTCGTTGCAAAATTTTAAGCAAAAAAAGACTATTTGTTCAAAACGAATTTAAACAATTTCGCTGAAACGAAATAATTGATTTTGTTGTGTTATTTTCTACTTTGCTCATTTATTTAAAGTGCATAAATATAAAATATATATATACACGAAATAATTTTTACAGATAGACAATATTTTTGTGTTTATTTATATATATATATAAAACAGGGTTTTTTCAAATTAAAATTCACTCACTTTGTGCAAAGTGATGAATTTTAATTAATGAATGTTTATCAAAATTTATCGAGACCATTGGGCCTGTATTAAAGTTTAAAATGCGCTCTTTGTAATTTTTGTTTCAGTGTTATTATAAGGTTCAAATATTGTCGAATCAAAAGTAAGCAATTAAACTCAAAAATAAAATTAGTGTTGCCTACAATATTTTTCTTTTGTTTTACATTGTAAAAATTTAATTGCGAGTTTAACTTTTTTTTTTACCAAGACAAATTTTATTGGATCTGTTAAAAATGCAGTTTTTTTCAATGAATATAATAAGACTCTCAAATACATATGTACATCATAACATATATATATATATATATATAAAGAACATGGAATATATAATGTACATAGAAAATATGTACAATATATTAAATTTTGTTAAGTGAAAAAAAAATACATTGATTCGACAAAATTTCAACCTGGAACTGTCCCGTAATTTGCGATGGAAAACCGTCCCAAAGTCGATCACCGTCAAGTTTATTTATTTTCATTTTTCTTCGTATTTTAAAATATTGGGAGACTATCCTGGCGAATGTAAAACTAGACCTGCACATGTGAACTTGACGGAAATTGACCCATTTCATTTAACCATTAATTTTTCAACCATTTTGTTAAACAAAATTGAGTCTCAAGTATTTTTTAGCTGTTAATATTAGACAAAAACTAATTTACACTTAAAAAACTAATCAACGCAGACGAAAATCGAATGTATACATTGCACATTTGCTACTCTCATCGTTAATTTTCGCGTTATCATACCAATTTTTTTCACAATGCTGCCGACGTTTTCTCAATGACTAATTAGAGAAAATCAAAGCAATAAATACAATTTTCGTACACGTTTTTTTTTTTTTTTGTTTTTTTCTTTTATTTTCGAATGTCATCCTCATTTAAGTATAAAAATTATAATTACAAAACTTAACGAGAAAAAAAAGCGCTAATCTTATCTTCAAACCAAAATTCTACAAAACAAAAAAAGGTAAATTAAGCCCAAAAAGAAATAAAAGAAAACTTGCTTTGTTTTGTCAAATGACAAAAATGTTAACTGTTTTTAAACATGAAGTTGCCATGAAAAAAATCTATAAAATTTTCGATTGCCATACTGTGATTCGCTTACAAATAATTTTAAATTCCTTTTTGTTTTTTACTTTATATTAAAACTATACACTCAAATATATATCTGAGGACAGACCGGTCTCAAGTTGCTCAGGTTCATTTCGCCATTCTCATCTAATAAGAAATTTGGATCAGACACTATATAATCTTGAAGAATGCGTTTGTGAATAGAAAAATGGCGCAATGACATCCCGGTAACATCGTAAATGGGACAAAAAAATGTTCGCGCTAACGCGCGCAATCATACTTGAAGAAATTTTTAGACTTTCGTGCAAACCCATTCACCCCTCCTTGCACACGGTCAGTCATTTCGTGTCAACAATACTTTTTGCCTCGCAATATTGACGAGACCACGAAAAATATAAAAACATTTGCAAATAGAAGAAGAAAAAAAATGTGTAAACTAGAAGACGAGATATAATTATTATGAAGAACGTTTGAGTATCCTGAAATGCGGATGTTTAATTCCGCAAAAATCATTTTTAAAAGTGAACAAGGATCTCAAACCATAAAGTCAATGGCCTTTCAAATTTATATTGTAAGCTCGAGAGAAAAAAAATGTAATCATATATATGAACGAATAATTAGAATTGAAAGCAACAAACTTGTCTTAAGAACGAGGTTGTTACGAAATTAAATTAAAAAAAAAAAAAAAAAAAGACCGGAGAAATGGTGAAAGCGCATTGTTTTAGAAACTTGGGCTGCAGCTTTTGCGAATCGGTCGTCGTTTTACGATTTTCCTCCTACTAGGAGTACAAAATATTGGCTCGAGTGTTTTTACTTTTGTTGTTATTTGTTTACTGATGAGTGTTGTGTTTTGTGATTGTGTCGATACGTTAATTATACAATAATCTAAAATACATACGTTTATCATTATACACAGCATGGATCGTTCGACGTTATTTGAAATTGTGTCATCGTATCGAAACGAGATTGGCTTTGTTTTTTTTTGTTTTTTTTTTAATTATTAATTATGAATGAATATTGATTTGTTGTTTAATTTTGCAGTTGCAAATGATGATTGATGATAGATGTCGCTCCACCGGGGAGCCGCATGTCCAGATAATAGGAATCAAGCCTTGACATTTAAGATTAATTTGAGATGATTGGTGAACTCGCAGGTGTTTTGCGTTGGGTAGTCGAAGATGAGCTCGGTGGTCCAATGGACCGGCGGCTTCGGTAGCGACGCCGGTGAGGGCGGCTCCGAAAACTTAGCGCCCGCGTAAAAGGATCCGTTGGTAGGGCTGCCGCGCGGACTTGAGTGGCGCGACGACGGCGACTGGTAACTGCGTCTCGTGAAGACCCGCGGATTACTTGATGGACTCGACGGACTAAAAGGACTCATGGCAGCGGCCTGCTGCTGCTGCTGCCGACAACTCTGCATGTTAATGCCTGCAACTTGACGGTAACCGGCTGAGTAGCTGCGCTTCATCCCGTTCGGCTTTGGAGACTGCTTCTCCACTTTGCTGTTTGTTTTTGGCGTTGAGTTCGTCATAACTCGGATCTCTGTACGTCGATTATACTGGTAAGACTCAATCCTGTATTTCCAGCCGTGTCTGTAAATAATTACAATTAATTTTTAACTCTCAAATGCGCAACTTCAATTCAATTTTGACATTTATCTAATTATGATTCATTATTTACTTTGAATGTTTAATATTTATTATTAATACACTTAAACTCATGGCAACTTGTGAGAAAGACAAAATTAATATTTTTATATTTCACTTCATTTAAAATTATTAGTACTGAAAAAAAATTCTTTATTAAATTTGTATTAAATCTTCTTTTTTTTAAGCAAATTAATCTTGCTCATCTTCTGCTTTATTGGCTAATTTATATCTAACCTTATATTTATATATATATATATAAATATTCGTTAATTTATATGTTAGGAAACAAAGTATATCTTGTCGTCAGTTTGAGTGATAGAAACTTGCCTCATTCTGTGCTGGCTTGATAACTTATTAAGAAATATAAGCTGGGTTTAATTATATCCAATAACAAATTGATAATAAACGAATCGGAAATAACTCTTTAAAAGAACAAATGACTGTCAACTTTTATATTATTTTAGTTTTTTTTATTAAGAAATGTGATAGATTTATTTGAAATATACAGAATTAAAAAAAATGAATATATAATTCGAAAGGAAAAAAAGAAATTTGGTTCGCAAAACACTTGAAATCAGTAGTAGAAAAATAGAAACAAATTTAAATAATTAATTTGTTTAAATATAATTATATGCGATCCAAGTTATTTACAATTGTCCTAAGGGATACCTTCAGCAAAATAATAAGAATAATTTGAGATTTCAATTTGAGATAATAAATATTATCAAAAGTTTTGTACAACAAAAGAAATGTTATTAACTTTAAATCATTTATTGAAAAAATTCCAAAAACATGAGTTATTTTTACGATTAATTTTTTTGAACATATTTACAAATTATATTGTTTTGAAAATTCAAAGCTTCTAATATATATTAGGTAAGTTATTCATATTTTATTATATTTAAGTTTATGTTTGTGAAAGATGAACAAAATTTAAGTTTTTTAAGAGCATGTCAAAAGTCTGCTGCAACGGAGTTTTGACATACTCTTAAGTATTACATGTAAAAAAAAAAAATTATTATGCATACAGTTTGTTTAAAAAACTAAACTTGTGATGAGAAAAACAAAATTGTCCGAATTTTTAAATAATTTTGTCTATAATTTCAAATATTGATTTGTTATTTTTCAACAGTAAAGCCTCATCTTTTGTTGCATCGCTTTTTTATTTCTTATTTCATTTTTTGGCATGTTTTTCTACTTTGAATTTGATTTTGAATGAAAAATAATATTAATTAATTTTACAATCACATTTAATTGAAATAAATAATGAGCAATTTTTGTAAAAATACATAATTAACAATTGATAACAATGCACTTCCCTTGTTTTGTTTGTTTAACCCATTATTTGTCCAACGCGTGGAAACGCAGAGAAAAAAGGATAGAGAGATTTAAAAAGATTGTTATTAAAAAAAAAAACACAAAAATTTTGGACAGATAATCATTTAGTTTGTAAATAGCTTTGTTCAACAAATCCAGATGTTTAAAAACGATTCATTATTCAAAAGCTTTTATTTCAAGTTGGAAGAAAGTGAAATGAAAAAAACTTGAAAACAAAAAAAAATTTAAATTATAGGCACTGGGAATTTGGTACATAAACAACAAAATTTCAATTTTATTTCTCTTCAAGCTGTGGCTATCCGCCCGCCCGTGTACGTGCATATGTGTATACATACAAAGTGTGTAACGTGTACACTCAAACGATTGCTGCATATACACATTTGAAAATAAAGCTTAAACTAGAAATTGTTTTTTCTGTAATTTAAATTAGAATGTGTTTAACGAGACACAAAATCTCGAACACCCGACACTCAACAATTTAATGCAGCGTTGCCATGTTTTGTTTACCCTCAAAACTCGGAAATTTAAAACGCGAAAACATGGCACTCGGAACTGAAAGAAAAAAACAAAAGATTATTATTTATATTATCACATTTTATTTAAACTAACAAAACAGGTTATTATACTAGATATGTAAGTTAGGTTATGTCTGATAAATTTAAAAATTACTAAATCTGTATCCATTAAGAGGATTTGTCAGTGCTAAAGTCACGGAGTTTTGTTTTTGTAAACTATATTGTTTAAACAAAATATATTAAAAATCTGGCACGGTAGATACCTTTTTGACATTAAAAGGAATTCATATTAATTTAAAAAAATCATTTTTACAATTAATTGTTTGCTAATTATTGGAACAAAAATTGTGTACACCTCTAATTTTTGTTCCAATAGTTAGCAAACAATTAATTATGAAACTTAATTTTTTAAATTAATTTCAATTCCTTTCAATAGCAAAAAGAGATCGGCGGAGACAGATTTTTAATTTTTCATGTTTAAAATATATAATTCAAACAAATAAAACTCCGTGACTTTAGCATTGACAAATCCTCTTAAGCGCCATCCAATACAACTATTTTTTTAAACATACATTAGAAAAAGATAACTTATTTTTGGAACACTACATTCTTAAGTCATTTGAAAACCTTTGTTTAAATAAAAAACAAAAAATATAAATGTATATTACAATTGTTTTTATTTCCGCACATTATCTTTTATTTTTATAAGAAAATGAATCTCAGAATGTTTTGGGTAAGTTATTTCTTAAATAACAATTTCTATTTTAAGCTTTATTTTCAAATTTGTATATGCAGCAATCGTTCGTATGTACACGTAGCAAGATTTGTGTGTACCCGTGAGAGGTTTTGTGTATACACGTGTACATGTAACGGGCGGACGGATAGCCACAGCCTTCTTTTTATACCTGCTTATATTAATTCTGAGACATACATAAACGAAAAATTAAAAAAAATTATTGTGAAAGTTTCTCTCGGTATATATTAATGTATTTCTTTAATTTAGCTTTTTGAAAAAAAAACATGTGCTCTTTTGTACACAGTTTATATGGGGCATTCTTTGTGAGTGTTTCATTTGAAAATTAAAAAAGTTTGAAATAATATTTTTCGGAAATTACATCGAAAATAAGGAGACACGTTTTTTTTTTTAAATTGTTTATGCGAAATTACTGAAATATGATTTTTTAGAAGTTGTGCGCTCGCGTCAAAAAATGACGGGTACTGTTTTGAATTTTTTTTTTCTGAACTTTCGACATATGAAACTTAAAATTTGTTTAAACAATTAGAAGTTACTTAAAAATTAAATTATAAAAAGTTGATTTTTGCAAAGATCGATATATTTTTTTAAATGTTTTTGAACCAAAATGTTAGTTATTTATCCGTTAATATGTGGTGAAAGTTTTTAAGTAGTATCTTGAACGGTTAAAGAGATATGAGAATTTACTTAAGGTATACAGCGCGTCGAGCGTTGTACAACTAGTCGAGCGAGCGTTCATTTAACAAAATTGTAATACGTTATGAATTAATTTTAATTTTTACAATACTATTTGATAAACAATTTTTAACGCAATTTTTTCTATTATACAATATATATTTATTTAATAAAATTAACAATTTTTATGTTAAATATTTAGAAAAGGTTTTTATTTGATACATTTCAGCGCGCAACCCTCACAAAGAATGCCCCATATACATGTTTAAATTCAACTTTAAAAATTAATAACCAAGAAAAAAAATCTACACTACTAAGAAGAATTATAATTCAATTAATAAAATAATTATTTAACTAAAATTTTTCTATTTAATGAGATCTTTTTATAATAACTGTTAATTAAAAATAGATGAAATTTACTTTTAATTTAATATTTATATTTATTTGGAAATTGCAAGAATTAGTGGCAATTAACAATTAAATGATTGAACAATGCGACAAAAACTTGATTTAAACTCAAAATGCATGAAGGTTTATTTAAAGAAGAGAGAAAAAGGCATACTTCGTTGCAAAAAGCCTAATTCATTCGTCTGGTCCCGGCGAGTTTGCTAACTGCGCAATAATTGTCGATATTGAGGTAAGACCACAAAACGTAGCGATCACCGCTGTGTCGAGCCTGGTGGGGTGCCACTGCAACTTTCTTATGGCTCGTTGCTACCTCGAGCCAATCTTTAGCGTATAATAACTATAAGTCCTCCAATCACTCTCATTAAACGATTTCGACGACATTCGGTGAGCAAAGTGTCAACTCCTTTTTTTTCTTCTTCTTCCTCTTTTTTCTATTAAATTTGACAAATCAATGGAGTTCGGTTTTCAACTCGGAATGCGACGCGCGATTCTTGCATATACAAACACCAAAACACCTCCTCTATACACACATACAAACGTCGACTCGATTATATATCAGCGTCGTTTTGATGCGCGAGCGCTGCTCCCTTTCACTGTGAATTTCACAATAAACCAAGCCGTGTGGTATATACAACAAAATAATTCTTATCTCTTTTGTTGACCGCAAAATCGTCCCTTCCGAGTTCACGAAACCGATTCCAATCTTGGCAATTTCCAGACAAACTAAACAAACGACCTTCTCCTTTCACTCTTATATCACAACTGTGAAAACTGCGTTCTAGCTGTTCTAGCTTCCAAATGCACGTCACAACAATGATGCACTTTAGGAGGGGGATCCAATATGGTTGCCCTCCATTCTCAAAGCCGCTAACCAATCGCTGAGCTCGAACGTAGTCTCTCAATTTGCAGTTGTTGAAATTAATATTATTTTAATTTCAACTTTTGGATTTTGATCTATTTTTATTTTTAAAATCATTTGATGAACAAATATTTTGTAATAATTGCTGGCTTCAAGAGTTTCGGACATTGTTGTTGGTAACGATCCAGCCCCCACCCCTGACAATGATTGATCGCTAAGAAGTAAAAGTTGGGTAACAACAAGATGAAACGAACAGCGGGGGGTGGCTGCCTAACTAATTCTCACGCATGCGCAATCAGCACCATCTGAAACCTTCTTTGTTGATGTGTGATACATAGTGTACTCAACTTTAGGCAAATGTGATGTGGCTTTTTTCGAGATCCTTATTGTTAAATATTGGTAAAAGCAGGTATAAACCTAAGGAAATGACCGCAAAAATTGAGACAAAGAAAAATTTACTACGGTATAAATGGAAAAACTAATTCATTCACACATATTTAGAGAGAACATCAATCAAGTTTAGATTTAATATTTTATGATTTTACGGGTTTCTTAACAATAAATACAATATTAATAAACAATTAATGTTTTGTTTAAGGCCAATATGTATTAAATTTGTATGAATTTGTTTATAATAATGAAAAATAAATTTTTTATTGAAAAAATGAGCTAACATTAATTTGATCTAAACAAACACAATTTATAAATTAAAGCAATTATTTTTACATATAAATTGTTAATAAATAAATACATAAAAAATTATATATTTTTTTATTATAAAATTAATGTAATTTAAAAATATATTGAAAATATCAATTTTCATAAAAGACAGCAAAATTCAAAACCACATAAAAATTATCGCATATTATATCTAATTGATGAAAAAAATAGATTAAATAAACAATATTGTAGTAAAATAGTGAGTAAAATAAAAAAGTTTACCGAAATTAATACCTGCGCATGGTAATTTTGTGTTTGCTATCTTGAATAGTTCAATTGAATCGTTTCAGTGCTTAAATATAAACCTACACGAAAAAAGGACTAAGAGAGAGAGAGAGAGAGAAAACAAAGTTTTGCCCAAAGTTGATAATAACAAATTATTTCATTTTAATTGTACAATATCTGGTAAGTATTTTAATTTTAGTAAGCCTTGTTTACACACTTCTACGATATAATTTATTTAAATTATTTCAATTTTGTAGATTCAACTTTTCTGTGAATTAATTTTAAAAGTTTCAACTGTTTCGACATAAATCTTATTGTTATAAATTTCATCATGAGTGAAAAGAAAAAAGTTCTAATGGTTTGCTTAGGTAAGGAAGAAGTTAATTATTTTTGATATTTTCAATATACACTGGAGGAAAAAAAACGCAACACGAATTGGTTAAAAATTGATTAAAAATTGAATATGAAAAGCTAATTGTTTCATATCCAATCACTTTTCCTTAAAATAGTCATAACTTTCGTAATTTTCATCGGATCTAGCTTTATTTTTTTTCAAATGTTCACAAAAAAACGAATTTGTATTTTCTTTTAAGAAAAGTTATGATTTTATACCATCCAAATCCCATAGATGAGTTTGAACTTCGTAGAATGAAGGTTAAAAAATTCACAATGT
>JABFPM010004549.1:0-12465 GCA_022817325.1 Idris sp. 1 HC-2018 | reverse complement strand
ATTTTGACAGATATCAAATTTCGATTCGACTTCAATATTCATAACCAACATTTTTAGAGGCAACTTCATACTGTACTAATTCCGATCTCTGGTCATAAGTATCGAATTATTCTTATCTCGCAGCCAACTTCTCAATGTCTTGAATGGACGCTCTGGTTATAATTCAAAGTTGGCATGTTTTATTTAGAAAAGACAGGAAAACTACTATAACTCAACTTATATATAATATTTTTATTTCTGTATTGTTAAGTAAAATGAAAAATTAATATGTTGATGGTAAAAGATCAAAAAATTCATTAGAAACGGAAATTTAAAAACCTTCAGTTCAGTGAACCCAAAATTATTATTAAAAGTTACAAAAATTTAATAATCCAGTTTTTTCATATTGAAACTTTCATTTTTCTGTAGATTTATATAATATAAATACTTAATTTACAATCTTCTTTGTCATTTTCATCAAATTGGATAAATTTGTTAGTAAAATTGTTTGATAATGTCAAATTATGTGTAATAACGTCGATTAAATTTAAATGATACTTGTATTATTTTTTAAGCAAATCGGCCAAAAATTGGAAATCACAGTTAAACCACCCTAATAATAAGATCCTTCTCGCTTGTTGAACCTTAAATCGTTGAACCAGACATGATCCAACTCATATATTTAAAGATAAGTTGAAAAATAAGTTAATTATTTAATTGGTCTTACCTGCTTTACAAAAAGTTACAGTTTTTACCTTATTAAAATAATACAATTTCATAAAAAAAAGTTGAAATAATGTAAATAATAATTAACACCGTTTAAAAATTGAAAAAAAAAGTTTTCGACAATGCAACTGTTTCAGTAGCAAGATTCTTAATCTTAACACCAGAGGGCAATTTCAAAGAGCATTTTGAAATTATAAGCAATTTTGTACTATGGCTGTATACCAAAAGTTAAGCCAATAAAAATCTTTTATATTACTAATTATAAACAAAACAACGTTATTTCTTGTCGGTTAAATTTGTGCCAATTATTGTACTTCAATTTATTAGCAACCAATGTTTTCTGTCATGTGGATATCTCTCTCTGAAAAATAATTTAATAATAATTTTTTATTTTTGCAAACCGCTGGGTCTATAATGGAAAAACATATATTATAAAAAGTAGCCAGAGTGTGGTAAGTCTTTATATTATTAACTTAAAGTTCTTAAATTTAGTAAAAATACTTCTGTGGTAAAAAGTTGAAAAGAAATATGTAACTGTTTTTTTTTGTATTTTTAAAAGAAAGCTGATTTTAAGAGCTCATATATTCTTTTTTGTACATATTTTTATATCGAATCTAAAATTCTTATAAAAATGTAACTTACTCGTAAAACATACTTACAGTACAGGATTTAATTAAAAAATACAATTAAATGTTGGCACTGAAAAATCTGTGTGAGGCTGTAACAAAATATTTTTTGAATGAATTTTTCCACTTTTTGTTAGAGACCCTCGTTTTTAACAAAACAGTGTAGATTTTAGTCTGATGTTTAAAAATAAAATTGACATGTAATTAAACTTAAAAGTGTATAAATGGTAAAAAAAGATAATTTACAATAAAATACCCTTAAATAATTATTTTATTTTTAAAGCTATTGTCGGTAACTGGTGCCTGGGTTATTTGTTTGATTATTAAAAAATGTATTATTTGATCATTTTGAAATATATTTTAATTATACAATATCGATTTCTTATTAAATTCTACGGCATATACTTATATTTTGCATATATAGTTAAAATCTAAATTGTTACAATTATGTATCAGTTCTTATCTTTTACTTTATACACATAAAATTAACTATTCATAAAGTTATAAAGTTCTATAAATGAATAGTATTTTTTTAGAAATTTGTGTGAAATATTGAAAACAAACAAACATGTAAAAGTATTGTACATTTTTACTCAAACTTTTTATGTTATAAAAAAATTCATTTTTAAAAATTATTTTTTTTTTCAGGAAAGAAAATTTGTAGTCCGCTATTTTCTTTAGCTGCTCAACTAGCTTGTCTATGTAAGCATCTTAGATATCCTGAAAAAGAGTAATTTTAACAAACTTTTTAAATAATAAAATTATTTTATCGACTATAACAATTTAAAACTATTTACAAGACACATAAGGTATTTTGTAAATTACATTTTTTTCACTGCTTACAGATTGAAAAATACAAACAAATTGTAACTCAGCTAAAATCAAAGATGCCAGGAAATCAAGACAATTTCAAATGCAAAAATGTGTCTCAAACAAAAGGAAATGGCCAAAAATTACCAAAGGATGTTCCTGAGCAAAGAAAAACTTGTCCAAAGCAAACAACCAAAGCCAATACATCAGAAGAGACAAGAGTCGTACCCAATAATTTAAGTAACGAAAATATAAACTTTATTTGTGATCACTGCAAAAAGTCATTTGCAAAAAAGAATAATTTGATAAAACACATCAGTTATCATAATGCTACAGAAATTCATAAATGTAAACATTGCAATTTTTCTTCTATTTATAAGCACAATTTAGTAACACATCTCCTCATTCACACGGGTGAGAAGCCTTTTCAGTGCAAACACTGCTATGTTTCTTTTAGACAAAAAAGTGTTTTAACACAACATCTCCGAATTCACACCAATGAGAAGCCCTTTGAATGCAAATATTGCACCACTTGTTTTCGTTTTAAAAACAATTTAAAAAGACATATTCGTATTCACACTGGTGAAAAACCTTATCACTGCAAATATTGCGAAGCTTCTTTCAGAGATAAAGGTGGGCTAACGAGACATCACCGAAGTCACACCGGAGAAAGGCCTTATCAGTGTGAAATTTGCAATCTTAATTATAGATATAAAAGCCATTTGACAAGACATCTTCGAATTCACACTGGTGAGAAGCCTTATCAGTGTGAATATTGCAAAAAGTCTTTTAGTGTTAAAGACAATTTGAAAAGCCATCTTCGAATTCACACCGGTGAGAAGCCTTATCAGTGTGAGTATTGTCAAAAAAAATTTGTGCAAAAGTCTAATATGAAACGACATCGTAAAGGACATCTCAAAAATGTCAAATTATAAATTCTAAAGTTTGACTATATGATTTTTAACAGTTTTGTTTCACTTGAACGTATTTTTATTTAGAGACACTAGAACTCGAAAATTTGAAAATTAATTATTAGACTTTCATATCGATTCTTTTTGAGAATTAATTCAAGACAAGTTCGAACATGAGTTATTATTTGGATGTATTTATTTTTTAAAACAAAAATTTAAAGCAAGCTAAGTGTGCGTACTCGACGATATAAAGTTATTTTTATCTAAATCTGCATAAACAAATAATTTTTATATTTCGTCTTAAATTATATTTTAAAAGATTTTTCAATTACATACATATGTTTTTTTAATCAGTAAAAGCTTTTTGTTTAACTTGGAACTTTTTTAGATACTACGTTGAAGATTATTTTTTGTAGTCAAATTAAAACATATTACTTAATGGGTAGTATGTAATTGTAATTCTAAGCGATAATTATCTTTGATTCTTTATGTGAATATCGGAAAATCTCACTTTAATATTTAAGCTCGAGTGTAATATTTCTCTCATTAAAATTTCGAAACAAGAATCTGACTTTGAAAACCCTTTCTTGGTATCATTGTTCTTGAAAATTTCAATGGCATCAAAAAAACTACAAATTTTTTTTGAGGGTGACTTTTACGTATATACTCTGGGATATAATTGCTTTCGTAAAAGGGAATATATGCTTTACACAAAATTCCCAATCTTCTATAGATAAATGAGATAAAGTCAGCATTTTTGTTGAAGCAGTACTCAGACTTGAAAAATCAAGTGTATGCGTGTCTAAAACAAACATTTTCAACGAGTGTAATTGTTTCATTTCATTTGGAGGCTTCAATTCAGTCAAAGCACGCACTCCGAATAAATGCAACTTTTGTAGTTTAGGTAAGGACAAGATTGGAAGTAATAAACTCGGTGACAATAAATAAAAGTCTGTAAAAACAAAGAAATATGTAATATTAAAAAATCTAATCAATACTTATTTTACAAGACTATTATAAATTGTTAAAATATTAAAGTTACCTAATTTGACACTGCTGAGTTTGGAACATTCAAATTTTCAAGAAAACTTCGTTTGTCATGGACAAATCCTCTCCTAAATGAACTTTTTCGAGATTTGCCAATTTTGAAATTTCCTGTAACTTTTCGGAACTTAATTTTGCATCATCATGTAAAGTATGTCTCGAAATGTAATATTCGGTTGTACTTAAGCATATTGCTTGCAAACTTCTTTCATGCTTTAACAAAACATTAATTAACTGATTTGTCAAATAAGGAGACTCAATGTGAACTCGGGTCAAATTTAATTGCTTCTCCAGCATCTAATCGAAATAATAATTAATAGTATATGTACAGATAATTAAAATTGATAAACGTACACACATTTAATAAAAAAATATGAACCTGATCGTAAGTGTGAGAATACATTGTTTCCTTGAATTTTAATTTCAGTTTTTCCAAACTATTTGGCAAACTGAGCAGAATATCTTTGATGAAATCATCGTGATCGCAAATTTTGTTGGCAAACTCGTCAAAAACGTAGTTCTTATGCAATTCACCTTCTGCCTTTTTTAGTTCAAAACTTTTCAAACCTTCGTTGCTTTCAATCAACTTTTTCCACAATAATTTGTGTTTATCTTTTAATTCATACACTTTTAATGAAATAATGTCCTGGGCCTTATCTGATAATACTTCAAGCACTTCTTTAAGTTTAAATTTAAAATCGCGTAAATTGTATTGATGATTTCCCAAGATCACTACTACATACTGAGTAATGCAACTTTTATAGTGAATATGTAAATGAATATGCTTCAAAATTGGAGCCATTCGTTCTAAAATATCGAGGATTTCATCAAATGATATGTCCTCTTGACGCAAATTATTACATAAAATTGCAAACTGAGTGCGAAATTCAAGATTTTTTTTCCACATAAAATTCGTTGCATATTCCCATCTTCTGCAAACTAAAAAATAAAAAAGTTATGTTTTGTGGAAAATTTCGAAGTAATATTTTTTTTTATTTACAACTTTTTACACGAGTCAATAATGAGATCTTATTAATGTCACTGTCATTACTTTATTTACAAATATTTTTATGAGCACAAGAAAATTGTCAAAATTTCAAGCACTCTCAAAAACCAAATTCTAATTACAAATTTATAATTTTGATTCAAGACATGCACTTCCGTACTTCGCCAAATAACAAAATATCTAATTCATTTGTTCCCATTCAAAAAAATTTCAAATTTGGAAACTGAATGGGTTACATTTTAAGATATGTTAGTATTTTACATTAAATTCAATTTGAAAATCTATTATTTTATTGAAAAAATGTTTTAATTCAATAAAAAGATTCATTTTGAAATGGTAGCTGTTTCTTCACATTTTCATGAAAACTTCAATTTCGGAATAGTACATTAATTCCCAAGTTCTTCCAGACTTGTGTTTACTTGTTAAATTTATGTAATAATTAAAGGAAAGATTTCTAAATTATTCTAAATAATTCTTAATTATTGAAACAATTAGATATTTTATGCAATAAAATTAAAAATTAAAAACTTCAATATTCGAAAAAAAACCTATTTAATTAATTTAAATTTATTATTTTGGCTATTTCTAATTAATTGATAACATTTTAAACTTCATATTTCGAAATTCCAAGAAAAAAATTTCCGAAGCTGTACCAGTATTTTTTTTGTGCTCTAGCGCGTAACTTCAAATAAACATAACCAGACAATTTCGTAAAATAACCAACATGAATAAATACGTGTCTCTTTATTTTCAATATAGAATCTGAAAAAATTATATCAGACAAATTTATTTTTCAAATAAAATTTTCAAGAAGAATTCCTCATATATTTTTTGAAAAAAAAAACAAATATATATATATATAAACAATATTTTTAAGAATTTTAAGCTTTTATTATCTAAAACAAGTTGAAGTACAATTGATAAATTAGTTGAGAAATAGTTTTAACTGTATGCGCAAAAATTATGTTTTTACATTGTTTAAGATTTGTAAGTCCACTAAAAGTTTAAACAGAATTCAAAATTTGACATTTATCAAGATCATATACAAATTCTCTATCTGATACATTATACACAATATAAAACTCATAACACATGTATGCTTACAATTATTAATTAGGACTTGACCATTGGATAATATTGAAACAATTTTTGAAACCCAGCTTTGATCATGATAAGTACAAAATTTTATTAGATGAAAGAATTTAAAGTATAACTCGATATTTGTACTACTGATTGTACTTTCGTGTTTTCTATAATTCTAAGTCAAAATAAATTTATTAATTTACAACAAAACCTATTTTATAGCAATTAAAAATTAAATAAATATATTTTTTTAAAAAAAAATCACGAAACAGAAAAATATATTCAAAGATTTAATCTAACACTTAAAAAGATTGATAATTACTTAAGCTTAAACTAAAATTAAATTTGAAAATCTGTACATATTTATCCACCGATTTGATTAATTTCTAAATAAAAAGGAAAATCTATTTTTTAAACTGCTGGCTACGAATATATTTATGCTTTGGACATAATCCAGTTGGCACTGATGAAGAATTAATACTGGCCCCATTTTTAAGTAAGACTCAAATTTTCGACGTTTATAGCATAATCAATAGGCGTTTTACCCTTTTTATCCGCAATTTTTATATCTGCTTTGTATCGAAGCAATAATTTTAAAGACTCAGTGTTGTTTTCTCGTGAAGCAGCCGCGTGAAGAGGAGTCGCACCGTCGATAGTAGCAGCATTTACGTCGGCATGATTCTCCAGTAAAACTTCTATGTTTTCGACATTATCCTGCACTTGAGCAGCGTAGTGAAGAGGCATTCTTTTAAACATACCAACTGCATTTACTTGAGCTCCTCGATTAATTAAACATTTTAAATTTTCGCCATTATTTTTTTCAAGCAACTTCCAGAGTCTGAATATTATTTTGTTTTTGAACAACTTCGTGGAGAGGTGTCCTGTTTTCCTTGTCCACTGCCTTAACATTCGCTCCGTGTTTGAGTAAAAATTTTGTTTTTTCAAATGAATCTTTTGCATCAGCTGCAAAGTGAAGAGCGATCTTGCCTTTTGCATCAACTGCATCTACTTTAGCTCCCAACTTCAGAAATACTTTCATAACTCTCACTCCCTTTCATAATTGCATAGTGAAGAGGTGTTGCACCGTATCTATCTGCTGCATTTACTTCAGCTCCTTTCCCAATCATAAATTCCACGGTTTCAGTGTTATCAGATAGTACAACTGCAACATGAAGCGATGTTAAACCATTTTTGTCAGTTTTATTAACATTAGCACCATTTTCAATCAGGAATTTTAAATTTTTGATGTTTTTTTCTTTGGTAACATCTAAGAAAAGGCGTGAAACCGCATTTATTTACTGCATTTACATTAGCACCATGCTCAAGTAATATTTATAGATTATCTACGTTATTCTGTGTTAAAACAGCTAATTGAAAAAGAGCTAAGTCTGTTGTATCTTCCACGTTTGCATCAGCATGGTACTTAAGTAATAATTTTACAGTCTGATATATATTCTGTGTTTCATTATCATTATAGAGAGGTGTTTTATGTGTTTGTTTCTCGACTGATCTTTTTAATTGAGTAGCATAGTGAAGAGCTGTCCTATCGTTTTTATCAGCTACATTAATTTGAGCTTGATTTTTAAGCAATAATTCTGCGATATCGCTGTTATAACATTTTAAAGCAGCGTGAAGCGGTGTTAAACCATTTTGGTCAGCAGCATTAATGTTGGAGCCATGTTTAATCATACATTTAAGCAGAATTAATGGTGGTACAATACTTGAGTAATATTTTCAGAGTTCTCACATTGTTTTCTTTCAAAGGTGCATAGTGAAGCACATTTCTACCATTTTTATTTGCTGCATTTAAATTAGCCTGGTGTTCAAGCAATAATTTGACAATATCAAAATTTGAAACTTCAATGGCAATGTGCAGTAGCATTCTTTTTTCATTGTCCAGAACATTAACATCACTGCCATTTTGTAGTAATTTTTTTAACTGTTTAAGATTGCTGTCTTTAACTGCCTGATACATTAAAGAGGTGGACAATTTTTTTATTGAGATTAATCTTTGAGGTCATATGTCAAATGAAGGCACGGATTCTATAACCGGACTTGCGCTTGAAAACTCGTAAAAATATTGTCCAGTTCTAGAATAAAGACAAAAAAAAATTTTGTTCCATATCGATTTAAAAAAATACCATCATATTTAGAATTAAAAAACAAACATTTTTGCCTTTTAAAATTTTTTTATTCGACTAATATTTCTTGAAAAAAAAATTAAAAACTGTATTTTTTTTCAATTTTTTTAAGTGAAAATCAATGTTTTTTAAAACTTAAATTGCGATAACTCAGCTAAATGTTAAAAGAATTTAAAAATTCAAAGTTTATTTTGCTCAGAAATCTTCACAGATGACGACAGCTTAATTGAAATATCAAAAATACGTTGTTTTGTTAATAATAATTTAATGTAAACAAAAAAACACGTTTTTGAAGCTTTCAATTAAAAAAGTGAGTGACGAAAGTCACCCAACGAAATACTTTAAGCGAGAAAATTGTTTATTTTAATTGTTAATGAAGTTTTCTACAAAGTTTCATGCAAAAATGTTAATATTTGTAAAAGTTATTAGCAATTGTTCATGAGTGCGTGCAACAAAGAAAGTTGCGCCGCGTTGCGAACGTGTTCGTGCCCGTTATGTTAGCATATTGTTTTACGCAGTGCGACATGTAAACAGTCGACTGTTAGACGTATTAATTATCTATTTATTATATATTTTAACTAAAGTGGAATTTTAAAGTTTGATCTATTTTTAAGTGTTTAATTAAAAGTTAAAAGAATGGAAAAGGATTCGAATAAAGGTCGAAAAAGAGTCAGAAATGAAGAAAATTGGGCAAAAAATGTTGCAAAAAAATCACGTAACCAAGTAAATTATAATACTTTATTTTTGATGTTATTATTATTATTATTTAATAATATTATTATCATCATTATTTTAAATATTTTTAATAAGTATAATAAATAAATTTTATAAAAAAAATATTTATTGTAGAGCAAGGAATATATGAGCGTTTCTAAAAAAATAGTTACGGAAAAAATATTTAAGGAAGTTTTGGCTTGTTGCAAAAGCAAGTGTTTCACAAAAATTGACATTTCGCACCAGAGGAATTTTTTCAACTCTTTTTGGAATATGGGTGATTATTATACGCAAAATGTTCAATTATCATTCTGTATGAAATGCTGTGAATCAAATGTACCGATTGAAAATCGCACAAATCGAAATTTTATGTCGTGGTCTTACACTTTTCCTCTGCCTGATTCCAACATCGACGTTTGTAAAGTATTTCTTTGTAGTGTACTTGGATTGACAAAACACAGATTAAGCACTGTACAAAATAAGGTACAAAGTGAAGGAAGTTTAAAAGAAAATCGTGGCAAACATACTAATCACGCAATTAAATTAAACGAAACTGTAAAAAAATTAATCCAATTACACTGTGAAAGCATACCACATAAACAGTCACATTATGGCGAAAAAACAAATCTGAATTATTTTATTAACCCAGAACTTAATTTAAGAAAAATGTAGGAACTTTTTATAGATTACTATTCTGCGGTGACAGGTGATTCTGAAATCGTTCTTGAGGAGTCGACTTATTACAAATATTTTAACCATCACGTTAATTTTACTTTTAATGTTCCACGAGTAGATGTTTGTAATTTTTTGTATGAAAATGAAGATAAAGAAGCTTCCGCCGAGTTACTTGAGCACAAGAAAAATGTAAATAGTTACTGTGAACTGAAATGTCAGATGATGAGTGAAAAAGATGTTCTGTGCCTGGAATTTGATTTTGCGCAAAATCTTCCTTTACCTAAAATTCCCGTATCCGATCAGTTTTATAGGCGATTATTATGGGTGTATATGTTTAACATTCATGTATATAATAGTGACAGAAGTTACATGTTTCCATTTTTGGAGGGTTCGGTGAAAAAGGGTGGATCAACTGTTTTCATCTGTCTTTTATATGCGATTAACCAAGAATTGAAATTGACATATAATTCCAGAATTTTTCTTTTTTCTGATGCATGCGGCGGCCAAAATCAAAATTATGCAATGTTGCATTTGTTATCCGTGTTATCGAAGACATTTCAGCTTGAAATTCATCATCTCCATCCCGTACGAGGGCATTCTTACTGCCAATGCGACCGCAATTTCGGTTTGTACGGACAGAAAAAAAATAAAATGGATCGTATCGAGACACCAAATGAATACATTAAAATGATACAGGATTCAAAAAGTCCAACATTCATTATTGTTTCAGATATTGAATTAGATTTAAAAAATGTTGACTCTGTGGTAAGCACAAAGAAAGTCGTCAATCCGAAAAATTTACAAATTAGTAAAGCTGTAAAAATGGTTTATTTTCCGAATGGAACTGTCGATGTTTATAATAATTATGATGGACAACCAACCAATTTTAAAATCGACAATAACATTTCATTTGAGGATTTGGAAACTGCTGCTTCTTCTGCGGTTGTTGGAATCACAAATGAGAAGTTAAAAGACGTAAAATCTCGGATACGTTATTTGTCTCGAGAAGGACAAAATTTTTATAATAATTTATTTGAATCGATGCCAGAAAAACAAAAAACAAAAACTGATTGATTTTAGCAGTATGTGCATCTATAATTATTTGTAGTTAATTAAAATGTAGTCAACGTTTTATTGATTGTTTTAGATAAATATTTCTTATTTTAATTAAAAAGAAACAAACAATAATAAGAAAATGATTATTTATTGTTTTATATTAATGTTCGATTTATCATATTGTTATATGTGTCAAGTAAGAAACTGTAAAAAATTACAATTAAAATATTTAATTTGGATATTATTTTTACTACCTAATGTTTTATATTTCTACTTAAGTTTTACATTAATTTAATATAACTACAGTAACGTAAAACAAATATCATTTTAAGGAAGGACTTTGTTATTAATAGTTGATTTTAAATTTTAAACTTTTTTAATCAAATTTATTTTCCAAGTCAACGCCTAACGAAACAAATTAATGGTGACGAATTCGCAACGCCGCGCAACTTTCTTTGTTGCATTTGTAACATTGAATATAGCGGATTGACAGATAACGCTTTATTCGGGACAAAAAACGTGTCAAATAATAGCATCATATTGCATTTGCAAGTATCATTATTAAATTTTATTATTTATTTGCCGATTAAAATTATTAATCTCTAAATAAAAATGTAAATATTTGACTAAAATTTGAAAAAAATGTGTGACATTTGAAGTTTGATATTTCGCACAAATTATCAATGCATCGAAAAACTAGTCAAATACACACTAATTAAATAACTTTTTATTTAAAACTAAATGTTTAAATTACGTTGGTACCATAACAAAATTGTGTACTTTCATTGTAATTATTTTAAAAACTTAGAATTGCATATTTCTTATTTTTAATAAAAATTATTGTTTCGTTTGTCATTTTGATTAGTTTGCCAAGGTAGAAAAAACTTAATGTTACATTATTCTGAAGTAAATTTTTGTCGTTCTGATTCTAAGGTTATGATTTAAAAAAAATAATGGTATTTTAACTGATTTTTTATAAGATTATAGTATACTTTTTGTTCTAAGAATCCTTGGTTTACGTAAAGCTTTCATTTTGTATTTTTTGTTTAATAAGTTACATTTTTAATTAGTCACCTGAATTGCAATATTTTTTGGCACTTCGTTTATTTTGGTCAACGAATAAACAATTACAGTAATATTATAATGAACACAATGTCAGTTCATGTTCGTCTCATTTTCTTTCGTCAATGTTAACACCTAATCTAGACTTTTATTTTACTGTTAGCTGATAGGAATGTTTCTTTGAAACAAGAGGCGGACTTTTCATGTAAAGGACAATTTTTGTCAAAAATTATAATACATGCATATTAAATAAAGTGTTATTTCAATTTCTTTTTAAAATATTAGTTTTGAGTTGATTATATTTTTTTGCTCAAAAAGTTTAATTTAGCATAGACAAATTTTGCGAATATACTTTTTTCACAAAATGTATTTATTCATCACGATCCCCGATAAATTGTTAGAGGAGATGTATTTTAAAATAATTATTTTCGAAAGACTTGATTGATAAAAAACATTTGATTAGAATAAAAATATTCCAATAAGTAGTTAAAATATCAAAAATATCATTTAAACTTTTTAGAAAAAGATAAAACTTTGTTAACACTTTTTTACTTTTTCATGTAGTTATAATGTAGGTTCAGACAATTTTACTGAAATCAGTATTAGAAAAAAAGTAATATTATTACTCTTCT
>JABFPM010004548.1:0-12465 GCA_022817325.1 Idris sp. 1 HC-2018 | reverse complement strand
ACCCCAACCCTGGGTGACTTTGTGCAGTTTGCATATTGTTTGTTTATAAACATCGGACTTCACTAAATAAAACAACCGGTATTGCAAAGTGTTGTCAGATGTCCCACAATAAATTCTATAAAAAAAAACGACGATAATTGTTGTATTTTATTTAATTTATTATCACTCAAAGTTCATAAACCTCAAAAACTGCACAAAGTCGCCCCATTTGACGGTAACTATTTATTATTTTTTGTAATGAATTTAAGTGTAATATACATTGTAAAACTACATTAGCATAACATGATACGCAATCATAATTACGTAAACCACGTATTTCCGACGTTGTACTTTCTAAAGTCTTTTTATTTCAAGTTACTTGACCATGTAAATAATTTTGTCGAAATGGTTCATTGAATGTCCTAAATTTTATATACAGAATTTTTGTAATTTGCATCAATCATTTTAAAATCCGATCTTTATTTTTTGCGAAGTTTATTGTATTCTTCAATAGCTGAACTGTTTGCTTTAATTGAAGATTGATCATGATTGATTATACACAGAATATCTAAAGACCTTATGCTCTTGATAATGCCACATAGGTTTGTCCACATCTAAACATAAAATGCCCAACATCTACAACAGCATTTTATAACTTAAACCTTGACTTTTATGAATAGTCATACCTTAACTTAAACTAAATGAAAACTGCTTTCTAATAATTAATGCCTTGTCCATAATTTTGAATTTAACTTTGCACCGTTCTAAAATATATTCTATTCCATTATTACTTATTTCTATTGTTACGTTTTCAATGTAGTTGCTATCATCAGAACTTCTTCTGATGGATTTAATTGTATCTATTGTACCATTTACGAGACCCAAAGTTTTATCTATGTTTCTTCTAATTATAATTTAGGAACCGATTTTAATAGTATTAATTCTGCTTATTCCAGCTGTTCAAGAAGTATCTTCTTCGTGTTTTTCTAATAATTTCAAGGCTTTTTTCTTTAAAAAAAGTGAACAATCTGTTGTCTCATTAGCAAGTAATTTTATTTCTTCAGATTCAATACGTGATAACATAGCAGCATTGAGTGCGTCTTATTGAGCTCAATTTAAACATACAGTATTTTTAGGCAAACATTTAATATAAGTACAAAGATGTTGTAATCGGTTATTATAATTTGATCTTTGTAATTTTAGTAACCGTGTTTGTAATTTTTTTATATCTTTATCAAGTACAGTTCCTATACGGATTTTAGATTGTATATCATGATAATTACAATCGCCTTGTTGCCATATATTTATATTAAGTTCATCATAAAAAAATATAACCACAGATTATTTGAAGCTTTAGATTCTATGATATCATAGATGTTTCATCAAAGATAATCATAGATAAATCTCTCAACTGAGCTCTAATTATTTTTAAAGATGCATCAGAAAGAGGTGAGTATTTAGCTATTCCACCATGCTCAAGAGAAAGTTGAAACAACTTATGAATTATATTAAAATTATATTAAAAGCCATTTCAATTAAAAGCTGCTATACCTGTTGGTGCAGTAACAGCAGTATCTATTTCTTAAAATTTGTTTATTCCAACATCTAATAGTTTTAATGAGAAAGTTTTTTTCTGTACCTCCTTCGCCGCTGACATATTATCGTAAGATAATATTATCAGAACTTAGTACTGTAGTAATTTTATCGAATATTCGTTTCTGATCGGTATTTAATTTAACAATCATATCTTTTACATTTTCGTTTTCATATTTATGAATTTTTATTCGATTTACATATAATTTAGGTTAAATACCTAACTTCCTTGAAACTTATGCGAGGTCGTAAATCCCGCGTTTCGCGATACCATAACAAAAGAAAGTAGATACTTACCGTAACCGGTTCACGCATCTGCATACGTTTCGCCTGGAAAACGGTAGCAAAAGGGGGTGCAAAAGCAATTGAAAGCGTGAGCAAGGAGCAATCAAACGAGATTAGTGAGAAGGCGATCAGACCCACGTAGATCACACGTTGATCAGCGTAGCTCCAGCAGATCACGCCCAGGAGGTAAGCCAAAGCGAAAGAAAAGAGCAGACGAAAGTTAAGCAAAGTGCAAGAGGGAAAGGGGAGAATCAAAACGAGAAAATGTACTGAAAATTATAAATCGCAAATCTTTATTCAACTAAAAATTATAAAAATGAAATAAAATAAAATAAATTGAAATTACAAGATTCAGACATAAAGTTAAAGAAAAACAATCACCAAAAAAGGTAGGTCGCGGAGAAAGATAGACACCGGGAAAGGTCTCGCGTCTCACGGAGTCCGTGAGGTCTTCCTGGGTTGAGCCAGGAGGGAGGAAAAGGTGAGCGAAGACTGCGAGAGTCTCGTCAACGTCGCTCAGGAACCAAGAGGAAAGAAAGGGTGTTACCTGTCTCCAAAACTGCTGCTCTCCTTGCGGGTTACTCTGAAAATTGTATGATTGCAAGGTGTGTGTTTCCAATGTGAGTTTCCAACGTGTGTTTCCAAAGTGTGTTTCCAAAGTGTGTTTCCAAAGACTGTATCCAAAGTGTGTTTCCAAAGACTATTTCCAAAGACTGTTTCCAAAGACTGTTTCCAAAGACTGTTTCCAAAGACTTGCCTTGCTAAAAAAAAAAAAAAGGGGGGGATGAAGGTGGCCCCCACCATCGCCACCCTCAGTGGGACACTTCCTGCCCGGAGGTCTCGGTGAGGTCAGGATCAGCGACCTGCTCTCATCGAGACCGTGTATGTCCCTCCTGGAAGAAATCAGAAAGTGGGATTGAAAAGTTGCACTACCTATGAAGGCATTATTGCATATGTAATCGGATGTGAGTAAAAGCATGACTTTAGTACTTTACGTTAGGAGTGGGAAAAAAAAATTCTGTCAGAAGGACAGGCAAAAAAACCACTTATCATTATTGTATAAAAACATAGGGTTTGATAGTAAAGGGAGGGGGGGTGGAAGATAGAGAAGAGATAATAGAGAGTAGAGATAGTAGAGGGATTGGAAAGATTTAGAGAGATTAGTAAGATTTAGATATCGCAACACTACTTTTAGTTTTTTATGTTAATAAGAAGTCTTTAGGTCTCTTATGTTTGGCTTCTGGGTCAAACACGTATGTTCCAAGGTTCTTAATGAGCTCGTATCCTGATTCTGCAGCATTTCTGTAAAAATTATTACATATTGGATTAATAAAGCTAGTAATTTGGGGGATATTTAGTTCTCGGTGAATGATTTTGTTATTATTTAAGCTAAGGTTGGAATTTAAATTTATAATAGGCGTTAGTTTAGTTTTAACTGCTGCGGCTTTATTTCTGGTTTCAATTAAATGTTTTTTATAGTTTAGTTTTTTGTCCAAGTATACACCCAGGTTTCACCGCTGGTTGATTTTCTATTTTTTGTTTGTTTAAGATGATATTTAATTTTGTCTTAGGCATTCTTTTGGTGAACAGTATAGCTTCGGATTTACCAGCGTTGATTTTTATGCGCCATTTGTTGCACCATTTGTTAATTTTGTTCAGGCAGAAGTTTAGTTTGTTGGATATTAATTCAATATTTAGTGAGGAAATATAAAGGACAG
Source organism: Idris sp. 1 HC-2018 (assembly GCA_022817325.1). NCBI lineage: Eukaryota > Metazoa > Arthropoda > Insecta > Hymenoptera > Scelionidae > Idris > Idris sp. 1 HC-2018. Next base: position 8,890 of record JABFPM010004548.1, on the reverse strand, counting down.
TATCATCAGCATAGATTCCCAGTTTGATATCGTGGCTTTTGGGCATATCGTTGATAAAAAGTGAGAAAAGGGTAGGGCCTAACAGACTACCTTGGGGAACACCTGCACGTATGCGGAGGGGCTTAGATATTTCGTTATTGACCTTTACGTAGAATTTTCTATTAAACAGATAACTGGCTATGAATTTAATGTAATTTAAAGGGATATTGAGTTTGTTTAATTTGGCTATCAGCCCTTGTGCCCAAACACTGTCAAAAGCTTTTTCGACATCCAGAAGAACTGCTCCGGTGTGTTTTTTATGGTTGAAGGCTTCTGTGATATGTTCTGTGAGTCTGAGAATTTGGTGGGTGGTTGCATGTCCTTCCCTGAATCCAAACTGTTCGGGTCTGATAAGATTATTATGTTTGATGAATCTTATCAGTTTGTTTAAAAAAATTGCTTCTAGGGTTTTGGAGAGGGTTGTAAGCAGACTTATAGGTCTATAACTGCTAGGGTTTGTAGGATTTTTTCCCTTTTTTAGGAAAACAAGAATAATCGCGGTTTTCCATTCGGCTGGAAAGTAGTTGATTTTAAAGCTGCCGCGTTGGTGGTTATGACAAAATTGTCCGATTGTTTATTTATTATTTTTTTATGTTTTTTATTTACTTTATTTATAAAATCAGGTGTTGCCATGTTTTCATGGGGTTTGAAGGTGTTTTCAAAGTTACGCGCAAGGGTGTTGGCTTTATCTGTGTCAGAAAAACTAGTGTTACCGTTCGCGTCTGTCAGGGGAGATATAGATGTGTATGGTTTGGTGAGGCTTTTCGTCATCTTCCAAATTGAATTATCCGCGATTTTTAGTTTTGATAGTTTATCTCTCCAGCTTTGCGCACGCAGCTTGGAAATACCCGTTGATATTCTTCTTCGAATAGCATTTATTTTATTTTTTAATAATGTGTCTTTAGTTTTTGAGTATTTATTTCTAAGTTTATTTCTTTCGTGGATATCTTTTGTTATTTCAGGGGGGAGAGCAATAATTTGTTTATTTCTGTTTTTATTTTGTGGGGTGGCATGTGTGATGGCTTTTTTAATTAGGTTAGTAATTTTAATTACACTGTTGTTAATACCCGTTTTGTCTTTAAGATCAATGTTAGGGATGTTATTGTCTATAAAGGTGCAAAATTTTTCAACGTTAATTTGTTTAACATTAGGTTTTTCATTTATAATGAAGTCAAGGTTTTTGTCAAAGGTAAAAATGACCGGGAGATGATCCGAGTCCATCTCGTGATGCACGTCGATTTTAGAGTTAAGGTTAAGATTTTTAGTTATAACAATGTCAAGCAAGTCCGGTTTAAGTTTGATGTTATGTGGGTAATAAGTAAATTCATTAGGTGTTAGTATGTTTAAGTTTTTGTTTAGTGCGTGATTAAGAAGCAGTTTACCGGCTGCATTTGTTGTTCTGCAGCCCCAGTGGGTATTTTTTGAATTTAAGTCTCCCCCGATCAGTACTTTATCAAAGCCGAAAAGTTTTGTGAGATCGTTTTTATTAGTTTTAACATTAGGGGATTTGTAAGCTGAGTATATAATTAGTGGGATGTTATTTATTTCAGTTTGGACAGACGTGCAGGTTATTGAATTTAGATTTGGGATTTTAATTTCATGATGTTTAAAATTTGGTTTAATTAAGATGGTCGTACCGTTATTGTCGTTATTTATATACATTTTATACCCCGGGGTGTAAAATTTATTATTATTTTTAATTTTTGTTTCACTGAGTAGGCAGATGTCAATATTGTTAGTGTTTAAAAAATTTATTAATTCTACCGACTTACTCCTGAAACCTTGTATGTTCAAGATGCATATTTTTGTAGATGATTTATTTGAAGCTGCCATTTTTCAGGTTAATGTTCAGCAGCGCGCCGATTATGTTCGACGTTTCGCTTATCGCTTGTTGCATGGTATATTTTCCTGCCATAATGTCTTGAGATAATTTCATGGCGTTATTTATCATGTCGATGATTTCAAGAATGGAATTTGAGTTGTCATGGTTCAAAGCAGTATTGCTTTTAATTGGATTTCTTCCTCTTGCTTTATCAGCATATGTTAAATTGTTAGTCGTTGGTGAGGGTTTGGAGGGCTGAAGTTTGGTCAGAGTCGGTGTGTTTTTAGTGGGTGTTGTGCGCTTCTTGTTTTAGAGATAGGGCTTTGTTGATTAGTAGTTTTGAAGGCTACACAGCCTTTGTAGTTCGCGGTATGGTTTTTGCCGCAATTGGCACATTTTGGGGGAGTGTCAGGAGTTTTCTTGCACTCCCTGCTCAAGTGTGTTTCCCCACATTTGACGCATTTAGGGCGCAGGTGGCAGAATCTCGAGGTGTGGTTTAACCCTTGACAGTTATAGCACTGGGTTGGGATATTTGATTTTTTGTAATGTTCTATTTTAATTTTAAAAAATGAGATTTTTCGTAGCTGTTCGATTTTCTCAGAGAAAATATCTTTAACAGTGATGAGAAATAGGGGAATGAGTTTTTTGTCTGAGGATCGTCTCATTTGAGCAATTGAATCTGGAATTATGCCCATAGTTTCAAGTTCTTTTTTTAGTTCATCGTTTTGATAGTCTATTGGCAGTCCGCGGATGACGTATTTTTTGAATTTTTGGTCAGGAGAATTAAAGAGATAATATTGATATCCGGTCTCCTCGATTGATTTGAGGAATGTGCGATAGTCATCAATGTTTTGTGTATGAATAGCCATGGTGTTATTTTTGAGGTTATAGATGTTAGGAGGGTACTTCGTGTTTTTTTTAACGGTTTGTATGAGATCGCTATAGTTAAAATTTGCATTGTCAAGGATGACGTTAATTGGACAGATTTTGGTTTTGGTTTCATTTATTAAGATGTTTTGTTTCTTGTTAGTCAGTTTTAAGTCTGTCGTCTGGAGTGCGTTTATATCGGACAGCGCAGCGAATTTGTTTCCGGACACAAGGCTGCTTGTATCATGGCTCTGTTCTTCGTTAATCGTGCGTCTACTCGCTCGTTTTCTCTTGCGGGGAACTTGGTATCCATCTTTGTCAATCGTTTCTGTCAGTTCAATTTGGCCCGGTAGGTCAATTTGTCCCGTTATCGTCTGATCTGTGTGGTATGTCTGATTGGTGTCGTGAGTTTGATAGGAGTCGTGAGTTTGATAGGTTAGGTTTGATTTGTCTGATTTGTCGTCGGTCATGTCAATGTCTGCGTCTTTGTCAGAGTTAGTCATTTCAAAAATATATTTTTAAAGGTACTTATCTTTTAATAGTGTTTATACTGTGGGCTACCCCTCGAGGTCTCGGTTGCCCGTGATTCCCGTGTGGCCGCCCCTGTCTGGTCTTTGGTGGGATTAGGTGATTTTCTCAGTTTGGTTTTAGTGATTTAATTGGACTTATGCTTAGAGTCTAAATCTATTTTAGGTGAACTGCTGATTCTAGTGATCAAAAAATGTCTGATCTGATTGATCACTGATCTGATCAGGAATCTCTTGCCTTGCTAATGTTAAAGCACTGGCTTTTATACCATTTCGATCGAGTCCTCATTGGACAATGACGTATGGAGGGGGCTTCCATGCTCGAGCCAATCCTTCAAAATAGGAGCGCGGACCATGGAGAGACGCTCTATTTATTATTTCGAATCCTGAACATCCCGCCCCCCTTGAACCGCCTGGTTCAATAAAGGGTTGGGTTGCTTATCCCGCATCAGACTGCAGCGTATGACCTCTCGCTTGCGGTTAAACCGCAATATAACCTTGCCGGCTGGGTGCCAACACTTCCACTGTCGATACTCATCGATGGCCCTTAATGGAACAGCAAACTTTTCGCCGAAGGCCTGCACCTCTAGAACGACAGCTGGTAGCGGGGGAGGTTTGTCAGTGGTTGCAGTTTCAGGGTGCTTCGAAGCTGGCTTAGCGGATAGCACCAAGGCCAGACTAAGGGGAGTCGACAGTTTCGGATCGAAGTTGCACTGATCTTTCAGGATGTTGTCATCTTCACTACCTGAATGCTTACGATTTTGCGTGATTTTCGTGGCGCCAAGCCTTTCGACCTCCTCATCGAATGTGACGTTAGTGTCAATATCCAGGAATTCTCCTTCCGACATGGTACCCTACAACCCAATTAGTGCAGTTTAATTTGCTGTAAACGAGGGACATATAAACACAACGTACAAGGTTAGTCATTGACAGGCAAATGAAGGACACAAAGTTGCGTTACCGGACGCACAAATTCACTCGAGGCGGTTCTCACTCTAACCACTCTCACGTGGCCGTCAGAGCCCGGGTAAACTTCGATTACACGAGCCAATGGCCAGGAAGCTGGTGGCGAGTTAGGAGTTCTAAGAACCACCAGGTCGCCCAGCGCGACCTCAAGTTTAGGTCGAAACCACTTACTTCTGACCTGTAAAGTGTGCAAATATTCTGTTTGCCACTTTTGCCAAAACGAATCGATACGAAGGGATACTTGCTTCCATCTATTAGTTAACGATGCTCGTGTGTTGGAGTCCAATTGTTGAGGAGTCGACAACAAGGGTGAACCTGTCAGGAAGTGACCCGGAGTCAGGGCATCCAGGGACTCAAGGTCATCATGAAGAGGCATCAGAGGCCTAGAATTAAGACATGCCTCAATTCCACAAAGTAGAGTGTACAACTCTTCATACGTGGGTGCGAATTCCGACGTCAAACGGACGAGATGTCGTTTCACGGATTTGACTCCAGCCTCCCATAAACCTCCGAAATGAGGTGCTCCGGGAGGGATAAACTTCCAGATGAGTCCCTCAGTAGCATACTTAGACGTCACTGATTCGTCGCGTACAATGGAACGAAAATTCTTGCGCAACTCTTTGTCAGCTCCCTGGAATGTAGTGCCGTTATCCGAGGACAATGACGCGGGAAGTCCACGTCTTGACACGAAGCGACTTAAAGTGGCTAGGAAAGCCTGAGATGAGTAGTCTGTAACTAAGTCCAGGTGTATAGCCTTGGTAGCCATACAAACGAAAACGACTATCCAGGCCTTCAGGGTGGTCTGGCCTCTTCCTTTTGCTGAGCGATATCGAACTGGTCCCGCATAATCAACACCCGTATGAGTGAACGGTCGCGACGGTGTACAGCGCTCGGCAGGCAAGTCTCCCATGAGTTGCGAACCGAAGGCTGGAGCTGCGCGAGTGCATGTGACACACGTACGTATGACATATTTGACACGGCTGCGACCTCGAATCACCCAGAATTGCTGACGCAAAAGACTCAAAGTCAGTGTGAGACCACTATGCAGCGATAATATGTGAAAGTATCGAATGAGCTTCGTAGATAGTCCGTTATTGAGTAAAATGATCGGATACTTCCCTGAGCTTGAAAGATTTGAATTGGCTAACCGACCGCCAACGCGAATGAGACCATACTCGTCTATGAAAGGGTTAAGCGATACCAATTTCGAAGTTGAATCCACAGGGTTTCCTTTGAGAAGGGCGCTTCTTTCCGGTGCGAAGTCGCGTTGCTGCACAAGCCAGAGAATCACTCGTTTCGATTCAACTACTTCATACAGAGACAAAGAATTGAAAGCTCCACGTGTTTGACGACGACGACATAGTGAGATAAAACGAATGACGTAGGCTACGACTCGAACCATTTTATCCCATGACGAATGGGTTTCTACTAATTGCAAAATAGAATTGGAAGCACAAACGACATGCGAAGTGACCTTTCGACGTTCTTCCGTTGTGTCTATAGTGTGAGCGACAAGGTGGTCGCTGCAAAGGTCACCTGTCAACCATCTCGGACCGTGCCACCACAGGTCGTTCGAAGTGAAGTCAACTACCGTCAAACCTCTCGAATTCAAGTCCGCTGGGTTCTCCTTTGAGGGAACGTGGTTCCAGTCGGCTTCCGGCAATTCTGTCTGAATGGCTGAAATACGATTACAAACAAACGTAGTCCACGTCGACGGAGTCTTGTTGAGCCAAGCGAGTACGATTTCGGAGTCCGAAAAGCAACGAATTTGCTGTAGCGGAATACCAAGCTGAGACTTGACGTGTAGCACTAGATCCTTCAACAAGACGGCTCCACATAACTCCAACCTAGGTATGCTGGTGATTTTTAGAGGGGCCACTTTTGATTTGGCCATAATTAAACTAACGGAGCAACGAGACTCTGCGTTGATTACGCGAAGATAGACGGCCGCAGCGTAGGCGGACTGAGAGGCGTCACAAAAGCCTATGAGCTCAGCTCTTGTTACGTCGGGAACAAAGCAGAGCCATCGACGGACCTTCATCGAATCAAGACGAGAAATGTCCGCTGCAATTTCGTACCACTGAGTTTGAAGCTGATGCGCAAGTGAATCATCCCAACCCACTTTGGCTTGCCACAGTGATTGCATGAAACACTTTGCTCGAATGATCAAGGGCGAAATAAGACCTAGCGGATCGAACAAACTGGCTATGCTTGAGAGGATTTGTCGTTTGGTACATGCATGGACGTTCAGTCTTGGAGGGGTGATGACAAGCGTATCATCCGTCGAGTTCCAACTCATGCCCAGAAGCTTGATAATAGAATCAGAGTTAACCGATGCACCTGTGGCGGCTTTCTCGTTGTTCACCAAATCTGCGACGTTTGAGGACCATTTTCGAAGAGTAAATCCGCCTGACTTCAACGTATCGGTTACCTGTTTTTTGATAGCGAGCAAGTGACACTTATCGTATGCGCCAAACATAACGTCGTCGACGTATGTGTTATTGATTAGCACGTCGTGAGCTAGAGGAGCATCATTACGTGAAAGGGTAGCTAACTCTCGAAGCACACGGAGTGCAAGATACGGGGCTGGGCCAGTACCATATGTCACCGTATCGAGCTGATAACGAACAACCTTGTTCGATTGTGGATCGATCCAAAGAAGGTTTTGAAGGGTACAATCCTTGGGATGGACTCGAATTTGCCTGAACATCTTTTCAATGTCAGCACTAAACACGAAACGATGAGTACGCCATTTCAAGATGACCCCAGTTATGTCGCTCTGTAATTTTGGACCGATTGCTAAAACGTCATTGAGAGAACGACCCGAAGCGGTGGCACAAGACGCATTGAAGACTACTCGAATCTTCGATGTAGTCTTGTCCTCACGAAGCACGCCGTGATGTGGTAGAAACACGCGAGCGCTCATATCGTGAGGGTCATCTATCAACGACATATGGCCTAATGATTCATACTCCTCCAGAAACTCACTGTACATGTCAAGCAATTTCTGATTAGTTTTAAGCTTCGACTTTAAACGAGATAACGAAGCGAATGCGATGTGCTCTGACCTACCCAACAATCCACGATGGTGATTGATTCTAAAGGGTAATCTAACAATAAACCGTCCCATGTCATCACGAGTAGTAGTAGCAGCAAAATAATCCTCACATCGTTGTTCCTCGGCGGTGAGCGCTCGAGGTGTGGCGACCTCCTCAAGGTCCCAAAAGGATTGCAAACGGTCACTCAGGTCATCGTCTACCTGCATGTGATTGACAGTGATGCGATGGCCTTCCGCCTGAGTGGGGATTGTGCCCGATACGATCCAACCGAATATGGTGTTCTGCGCTACCATTCCCTGTTCGAGGTGAACAACGCCTGAGCGGATCAAATAGGGATAGTGATCGGCCCCTATAAGCAAATCGACCTTGCTGCTATCGTTGAGGCGCGGGTCAGCCAATGCGAGTTCATTCAATTCTGGGTACGATTCTAGTACTATATGCGGTGGTTGATACGAGGTGATTTTTGGCAATATCAATGCCTCGACTTTGGCTATTCAATGACCCTTCCGGGTCTGATTTTGAACGAACATGAACATAGACACGACCCCTGACCAAGGTGCCCTCAGGATCACCCACGCCGTGTACCACGACTGACGAGCGAAACCTGCGCAATTTCATCGCCTGCACCAATGGCTCAGAGATAAATGATGCCTCTGACCCTTGGTCGATCAAGGCTCTAAAGGCTGAACGTTGACCTTCCGGTCCGACCACACAAACAAAGGCTGTGGCAAGAAGCACAGTCTTATTACCCAAATGTCCGTGAAGCGTGATGACGCGTGACGCCTCAGCAGTAAGAGGAACAGGTGGTTCCGATATAGCAACTGCTTGTCGTCCGATTCTGAAGTCGCCCTGGCTTAGTGCAGCTTTAGGGGGTGTTGACGAGAAGTGCAATAAAGTGTGATGCCTTCCCTGACAGCTACGACACGTGAAGGAACTCGGACACTGGGCAGCGCGATGTTCACTTCGTAGACAATTCAAACAAAGTTGCAAAGACTTGGCTTGATCAAATCTTTGCTTTGGTTCGAGTTTCAAGAATTTGGGACAACGATAAATAAAATGGCTTTGCGAACAAATGATGCAGGACATGTTGGGGAGAGCTTTCTGCTTGGAGTCCACGGTGGTGCCGTGATGTGACGTCGTTTCGCGTGACAAAGTCACGCTCGACTTCGTCGGCCTGGTCGTGTCGACCTTTGTTGGCTTATCAAGCGACATGACCTCACAGATGCGAATTTTATCATCCAAAAACGCATCTAATTGAGTCAACTTTGGAAACTGCGTTGTGCTGCTCAAATTTTCCTCCCAATCCTTACGAAGTGACTTGTCGAACTGATGCACAAGCATATGGATCAATAGTGGATCCCAATTGTCGATCACAACGTTCAATGTTTTGAGGGATTCTAAAACAACACTGTATGTACTGCGAAAGGACTTCAGTTCCGACAGATTATCCGCGTGCACAGTCGGCACGGACGTAAGGCGATTAAGAAGAGTACTTATCAAGACGCGCTGGTTTTCGTATCGCGACTTGAGTAACGATCGAACGACTTCGTAGTTATCGTTAGTGAGCGCCACAGCAGATACCAATGTCTTGGGCTCACCTGATAATCACG
>JABFPM010004547.1:0-12467 GCA_022817325.1 Idris sp. 1 HC-2018 | reverse complement strand
GAGAGAGAGAGAGAGAGAGAGAGAGAGAGAGAGAGAGACAGTGGAAAATTGAATTATACGATGAAAGAGCATAGAGAAGGACGACGCGCCGTCCGTCCCGATCCCTCGCGAATCCCGAGGGACGCCTGGTATAATGAGACACTATGAGTGAAAATTAATCGTAATTTTTACTTGTTTATACGAATCATTATATTGTTTGCGAGAACAAAAAAACAAAAATAAAAAAAAGTAACACGCAAGAACAAAAAATCCATCTGTCCTGAGCTTATATTTGTTATTATACGATGCTTATCGATATTATACTATTTTTATGCGGGCGTATAGTTCAATTAGACTCGGTCTTGACGCGTCGAAATACGCATCGAACTGTGTGAACGCAGATGAGACCGGTCCTGTCGAGCTGTGACCGAATTGTTGCTATTCGTAAGATTGTTGTTATATCGCTGTGATCGCATGAGGATTGACAAAAAAAAAATTAAAGAGCAGCCAGACTCGTCTAAAATAAAACCGGTTGGCTTGGATTGCCGTCGCCTGCGTGCGATCAAATAATCCTGTAAATAATTTCAATTGTATATCGAAAATAGGCAGACGGTCTGAAATCTGAGCCGATCGGTAAACTGAGGCCGGACGGTTTATTATAAAAGAAGAAGAAGACGAATCTGCAGGAGGCGCAATAATTTTTAAATAAACTCGTCGTCGAAACATTATTATATAAAAGTGAAACTTATTCGCAACGAAGATACGTGCACGTATCTTTTCGACACAATGTAATATGACTTCGCTGAAGCTCTATGCCATAACGATTTTAAGGATTATAAATAATTGAATGTCTGTAATAAATAAAAGATATCACGCATCCAATGACAATCGTGACACAAAGGATTAACTTTTTATTTTCGCTCTTTTTTTGTTCACGTCCTGGAGTTTTATGTGCCACTTTTTTATTTCATCATTTTCTCCAGGACAACTCGTAAATTTTGTTCACTCGTACTATGAGCTAGGTATCAAACAGCGGTACACAATTGAAAATGAAAAAAATGATATTCGATTCGTTCTTTCCTGGCGACATATTTGTTCCTTTGGATAATTATAACCCGTCACCGAAACCGCGTCTCACGGGATTTCATTAACCAGTCCATGATGATTTAAGCGAATTATTTTATTCATAGCAAGCGCGGAATCAACAGTTTGCCTTACGCGCCCGTAAATTACATGCAAATTGTGCCGGCCGAAAAAGGGCCGCTGCCAAGTGCATCATATTTCGATGATTTAGCAGAATTACTATCGCTCAGTTGATCCTAAACGTTATGAGTGGCGCGCTGCTGGAACTAAGCCAGAAAAATTGCAGTCAGTTTCGTGGTTTCGTTGACTCGTCATTTTCAGCTTTTCTTAATCAAAATGCTCCCTTATTTCGCCAATCCAGCTCGCTTTATTCCTACATAGCATTCACAAACCCACCATCATCACAAAAGTAAAACAACATACCCGAGTAGAAACTGAATTTAGATGCCGCGATGTATATATAGCATTTTCATTTTACTTGAGTTGTGTATATTTACATTTCAACTAATTTGCTATTTCTTTCATCCATCAACTAATATGTCACAGCAAATTTCTTAAAACTTTTTAAATTACTAGTTCAATGTCTACTCGGAGTGGTTTTTTCTTTAAATCTTTCAAGTTATTTAACATATAATGATAACACTAAAGGTGACAACATAAAATGGGCATTGTTTCGAATTATCAGCGGTACGATTAATTTAACCCCATTTTATGTGATGTCGTCAGCATAAAAGCTCTAAAACTGTGTATGAAGGGTGATATTTGTTGTTGGGTAGGAGCGGTCATGTACCGCGCGGTAGGGCCACGAGTGGGCCGAGTGTCTGTGAATCCCAACGGGGGTTGCACCGGTAAGCTTTAACTCCTAACTGTTAAATTGTTTCATCAAGTTCTCGTAAATTCGTTCATGTTGACGGTAATCGTAATACGTAGACTGTAGTTGTGTATCCAGTCTTTATCTTGTTCTTTCATTTTCATCCTACTAATTCAACACAAAGCATCATGATTTAAGGACCCCCGACTTCTCATTACCAATTTCGTTCGATAATCATCATAAACACAGTGAACGACAATTATTATTATTATATATACTTCAATCACTCTTTTTTTGTTTAATTGCAAGCATTAGTTGAACAACAACAACAAATTGTCATCTGTCTCGTTCCCTTATCATTCGCTTATTACAAACTCAACAAGACTGGATACTGGTCTTTTTTTCGTTATTTTTGTTCATTAGTGACCCGTGATAGGTGACCCATAGTTCAAGCATTAAAATAGTTTGTCTGACTTTTTTGAAATGACCACACACATTCATACAGAGTTCGCAAAGCACATCTACATTTTTGAGATGAAAAATCGCCGAATGTTAGTTTACCTGGTGTTAATTGCATCCGATGTTGGTTCGTATTTTTTTCTTCTTTATTTAGTTATTAATTATTTGCGGAAATAATTATTATTAATTGAAAGTTTATTACCGAGGTCATTTAATGCGAGACACAGTTTGCTGGCACAAAAAAGGAACACGTATACCCATTGATCAGTTTCATAATTTCAATTCGATAATTGTTATTTTTGTTTATCCGCTTTTATACACAATTTTAACATTTCAGTTCATTTTAGTTGATCACTCAAACGAAAGATAATTTAGTTTCACCAATGCACACCAAGATTAGATAAAACAAAATAATACAAAATTAAAACAAAAAAACAAAGTCAATTTTGTATAATGCATAGTGGAGTCAATTCGTGAGAATTTAATTATGGGAGAATAATTAGTCTTTGAAAAAGCTCGGTTAAAGATCGAGTTGTGAGTATCGGAGAAGCAATCTGAGGGCACGCGCCGTTATCTGCCTACCATTGTAACCCGAAAGTTTAAATTACTTCTTTAGACTACTTCGTCCCTTGGGTTTGCTCTTTTCTTTTGCCTCTCATCTGCTTTTCAGTTCGTTTCTCATCTTCCGTCTCGACTTCATTTTATTTTTTCCCTCAGACAAAGTGTTTTGTTTTGCTTTTCTCTCTCTCACGGTAACATTCGAACAGTCTAAATCGAAATCGAATTATCAAACCTATTGCGTATTGATTCACCCACAGGGCCGCACGTATTAAACTCACAAATAATACATTCACATAGATAAAGAAAAAAAAAGAGATCTTAAAATTAATTATCCATTAATCTAATTACAATGATCAAAAGAATGTAAAGTATTTTATGTGTTCACGATGCAAATAATGGAAAATTTCACTCAACGAAAATTAATGTTAATTTTTTCTACAATAACGTTACTATTATATTAATTAATCAAGAAATTATGGATTATTGGTCATTTTCATCTCATTTCAGTTTACATTTCAGTAATCAAATGTTCATTATTATTTCATTTCATTTATAAATAGCTATATTTAAAAGTTGTTAAATATTCAAGTTTTTTTTACTTTCAACAAAATTACTTTTTTAATGGTTAATTTTTAATCTTTTTCCATGAAATATATATTTTGCAAAATTTGAATAAAATTTGATTGACAATTTATTTGAAATCGTATTTTTTTAACATAGTACAATTGAATAACAGAAACATTATTTAATATAAAATTTGACCCTACTATGCTGAATTGAAATTTAATTTTAGATTTAGATTAGTGTTCGAGTAATAATTTGACGTGTTATTTGATTAATCTACTCGTTCTAATCCCGTACCGTACTGATGTTGGATGATTTCCTAGCTCATAGTACATAGAACTTCCACAACCCCAACTAATTGTCGACAACTTGAATTACGATATGCTAGTTTTCACTAGAACTTTCAGCTTGGCTTAAAATATACGATATATTCCATTGCCTTACTTCGGATTGGAAATACACATTTTATTATTAATACCGTACGAATAAATCGATCAATGTTCTAGTGAAAACTCGTTGCAAACAGTTATTTTTTTTATTTTTCGACCCATAGCCTTGTTATCTATTAAATAAAATTAAAAAACTTATCATTTACTTTATTCTGTTTTCCATTAGTTAATCAAAACTTCTTTATACTTCTTTCATTTTATAAACACAAATTTAAAAATGGTTATGGGTCGCTTTGGAAGTAGTTCCAAAAAAACTTTGTCTTGAATATTATATACGAGGAAGAGATATCCGGCTGGAACTTTCGCTGAGACTGATGACGAAGAAAGCACTACGAAGACGCAGTCTCACCTAGGGGCGAGTAATCTACCATCTACCTAACCTACTGTCTATTAGAAATTCGTCATCGTGTATTACAGTGTTTTCTTTTTTTCTGTTATTTTTGTGATTATCCATAGAATCTTTAATATAGATCCACTTCTTATCCGCAGTAGGATCCATTACGAAAGTATTAATTGTTTTCTTATTTGCCAAGTTTTAACACAAGTGTTTTTAGTTTACGTAGGACTTTTAAATGGCACGAAAACAAGTTGAGTATCTTAATTTAAAAGCAAATTCAATAATTTGTGCATTTGTGCATGACCTCAAGTTAAGAGCATTTTATCTGCACTTTTGACATTTGTTACATCGCATTGTTCAGATAAAATCATCCTGATTTCAGGTCATAATTAAAAATTTATCATATATCATGCTGTCATATATGAACAAGTTCACGTAATATATATTTAGTAAATACACTACCGTCATTCTTGTGAAATTTATAAATAATAACAAGTTATGCATGATATTCCGTAGAGAATAGTGATTAATAAAGTTCAATTACCGAGTTCATTGTATTAAATTATCCAACTTTTCTATATACCTATGAAAAAGTTTATCTAGTTCAGAAGTAGATTTGTACATGTACTATAATGCAAATCAATTTTTAATACTAATTTGTTTAACGTAATCAATTAGATTTCAACTTTTGTAAAATCACAAGATTAAAGTCAAAGTACACATAAGATGCTGAAAATAAAGGGATTTTAATTTTAGAAAATAAAATGTGGATCCTCTGCGGCAAGAAAAGCGTGTAGTCGATTTAGAAAATTCGATTTCTACAACAGTGGTTAGACTCAGTAGTAAAATATACATTGTGTTCGACTAACCTATCCGTAAACCTAATTAACGATGTAATAATAGTTAGTGTTTAGGTTTAAAGCAGATAAAACCAAAACAAACTTATATTATTAAAATGAAAAAAAAGTTACGAGTTACAAAATCTAATTGAAGACAGCTTATAATTTATTGTTGCGAAGCTTATAATGTTTTCTATTTGTGGTTTTTTTAGACGGTGTAGTGCAGAAAAAATAAGAGCGTTATAGAAGAGATGTGTGATAACAATAGTGTCGTCAAATTGTCAACGACGAGACAGTTGGGCATAGTAAATTGATAGTTAACTAGAAGCTAGAGAGTAGTTTAGTCACGTAGATAGTACGAGAGTGAAACATTCTTTTTTGAGTGTCGTGTGTGTAATTACCACATGTGTTTTATCATAATTATTATTATATATCCATTGAGATCCAATAAGTAACATTATTTGGCGAATTTTAGAAATATCAATTTTTAATATACGTGTATATATTTGTATGTATATTTTTGGGTTAATTGCTAGGTTCTATAAGTTCATTAAATATTTAGAACAATTAATTTGATTAGTACTTCGATTAGAAATAGAATGCAAATAAACGTATTCGCCCGACAAATTTTCAAGAGTAGAATAGACATTTAATTTTTAAACTTCACTAACGTTCCGTGAAAAACATCAATCATTTTTGTTCGATATGTTTTTCACGTCAATTAACATACAAATACTATATGAAATACCTTCATATGGTTTTTTTTCCTTTTTTTCTTGTTCTTAATAAAATTACTCAATTATCCGTGTGTAGAATAGATAATTTAGAAGATACCTAAAGCAAACCGCAAAATTTGCGAGCAAAAGACACTCCATTTTGGCCAAACAAACGCCAAACGTTTTGAACATTCATTCAATGTGTTGCTTCTCCGTGTGCGATATTCTTCTAGAATTCGACGATCGGTTTCGAAAGCAGCATGGCCATTAAACTTCGTCGAACACGTTAAATATTTCCTGTGCGAGTCTTCGCTCACAAGAGAGTATTTGTGTATTTGACCGTGGATAAAGCATTCAGAAACTTGATCGAATTAGATATTCGAATAGCTAAGCTAGGAATGTTTGGCTTACCACACCAAGCGCACTGCGCTACAGACGAATGACTCGAATTAACCCATAATAAATTTCTAAATCAATAACAGACATTAAAGGTGTGACAAGTAATTTGATTGAAAGAAAGCTAAATTTATAATTTACAACTACACAAAATGAAAAAAAATAGTATATATAAATCTGCTTTCAAATATTTTAAATGTCAATTTGACATTTAATTGTTAAAAAAATTTGAAAAAAAGATCAATTATTTATGTTTTTAATTAACAGCAAATATCGAGTCTTATTATTTTCAATCATTTCAGTGTTCGTAAAATTTGCAGAAAGTTCGAATCGAAAATGATGATACTGATAAAAAAAATACGTGTTATACGTATGTGTATATATAAAACAACGTTTACAATTCTCGTAACAAATATCGTACTATTTTTATTGTCGCTCGAATTTATTCAATAATTGAAGCTTTTCGCGTTGCATTTTTGTCCTAATTTCTGTTTCAATTGTTTGTCTGTCCGTTCATCTTTTTGGATACGTCTCCAACTACGTAATCGGGCGTGATATAAATTGCCGATCAACAAAGTTTGCAAACAAATGAATTTACCATCGAACGTACTATGTGTGATGAAAATTTGTCTTGTCCAATAATTATTGCTGAAATGACCGGCCTATTAAATTAACTGTATTAATGCGTTTTGTCTTAAATCATAATTTGCTTTTAGTTTTGGTTTGAATTTGCGCTTGACTAAGCTTTAATGAAAAAACATAAAAAAGTATCATTTAATTTTTTTTTTTTTTTCAATTGTACGAGAGATGCAGAAAGTGAAACGAACCATGAAGTCGGAACAAATAGACTGCGTGCCCTTTGTTGAGTCAACATTTCATTTGAAAATGGTTCAATTAATATATTAATTGGCGTACGCAAATAACAACTCAAAAGCAGTTCCATTGAATGAAGTAAAATTGAATCTAATATATTAAAAAGGTTTCAAGTACGTTTTCACTATTTGCGCGATAGAATATTTGATGGCAAAAAAAAACTTAATTTTTGCAATTTTACAATAACGAGACTCTAATTTATACATTCTTCTTTAATTGTAACTGGAAATTCGCATTAATAATATTTCAAAAGCAAATCAATACTTTTGCAATAAACATTGAAATTGACAAAATTAAGGCAAAGTAGCAATGAAAACTGATTAAATTGATTAATTGAAATGAATTTTCATTAAATCAGTTTGTTTGTTTGTTTGTTTGTTTTTGTTTTTTAAACCGTTTGCACTTTTTGTTGATTTGAAATGTTGGCAAAGCAATAATGCATCTAGCAACGTGTTCATGTTTATCAATTTTGCTCTATCAGAGGGATACAAGCGTCTGCATTGAATTTGGTGCTTCTATTTTGTTCGAAAGCGACGGCACCATGACATTAAATGCCATGTTGGCCCCATACAAATCACGTCAATGTGCAATTTATGGTCCGTTCGCCGCGCGTTATCGTGTTATCTGCACGACGTATACTTTGCACGTGATTCGAGAATTCTTCGTCACTAAAATCGCAAATCATACTTTATAAATATTAATTTTTAATCGCAAATATAAAACGCCGCCAGTATGCAAATCGCTCTGCCAACTTCGATTATTTCAAACCCGGCACATTTATTAAAACCGATTTGTCACTGTAAAACTTGTTTTGCGACCAAGTGGCATGCTTTGAGTATAATTTTATTTAAACACTGATTTTGTTATTTGAGTCAAAAAAATAGTAAACTTTCACGAGAAATTTAAGGAAGGTATTATTTTGAATCGGTGACAATTTTTTCTAACGCTTATTTTTTCATTAACCCCAAAATTATAAAAATATATTTAGCATTTGACTTTTCGGAGAAAAAACCTTTCACTCATACTTTCTCATCGCCTTACAATTAACCTTGGTTTCCCTTATTTTCATTTTATTGCTAAATTAAACTTTATACGCTTTAAAACAAGGCTTGCTCTTAAAACGATTTCAAGCTAATTAAGCTAACACAGCCCAAGTTCATTGTTATTCTTACTTAATCTAAAAATATGTTGATCTTGTGGTTAGATGTCTATTAAATTAATATTAAAATTAAAATAAACGTATTATGTTGAATTTCAAGATTTTATAACATATTTTCGCAAGCTAATGTTTTTACATAATTTTTATTTGCCATATTAAATAAATGTAAACTGAAAAACTTGTGCAACAAATAAGTATTAACTAAAAGCACTAAAATAAATAAAATGTTTTTGATTGTGGTATCTGTTTTAAAAGAAATTTTAATATACAGTTTTGTTTATTTTAGTACTAAAGATTAAAATGCTTTCGTTGCATTAATTAAAAAGTTTTATTAAAATTTTCGTGGTTACATTTAATTATTTAAATAATTATATGACAAAAGATTACTTCACATAAAAATTCAGTTGAAACTGATAGATTTATAAAAAGCTGTTTCATTTTCAAACTCAAATACAGGCACACTCAATTGAAATGCAAAATAATACGATTTTTTTTTTTGTAAAAAACAGTTTTTTCATTTATGTTACAAAAATTATCTTTATCGATAAAATAATTTGTATATTATATGACAATTTATTTTACATGGAGTAAATGAATTTGTATTCAAGTTGTCCAGTGAGAAGGAAATATGTAAACCTTCGAAATATAATTAATTTCTTTTCATCGAATAATTTTCAATTTATGAGTTTATTTTCATCAGTAATTAATTTTGTGTCATTTTCTTATTGGTATTGAATTATAATTTAGTATCACTATATTAAACCATAACTTTTCAATTTATTTTTTGGTTTGTCTATGTTTTAATATCTCTGTTTATTTTATAAAAGTTAACGAGAAGTTTATTTTAAACTGCATTATTAAAACAAAATTAAAAAAGCTGTTAAAACTGACTTTCGTACTTTTTACAAAATACAAAAACATGAAAATAAAATTCAATTTATTTTATTGTTCACAGTCATTTTGTTTAAACTATTTTCACTAAATCATTATTCTTTGAATAATTTATTTAAAAAAATGAAAAAAGAAAAATAATATATATAGAAGATTAAAAAAACTTTAGTTTGCAATAATTGTAATAATGAATAATTACGTTATTTAGGCTTTTAGTTATTTAATGTTTTTATAGATTAAATAGTAATTTACAGTTTTTTCAAATAAATTTAACGGTGCAATTAACCTGTAAAATGAAAAACTTAAATTATTTTGTTTCCAATTTGAAAATTGGTTATAAATTACAATAAAACAATTGAAAACAAAAAATTATACAATGAATGTGCTCTCAGCATTGAAATTTCAACGGTCTGTGAAAATTATTCGAGAATTTTTGTTAAAAATATCATTGGACATCTTGATATTAATTGCTCCTTTTTAATAAACATTTTGTAAATATTTAAGATAAAATTAATTATCATTAAACTTAATTGCTTTAGTGAATCATATAAAGTTTTAATTGTAAAGCGAAATCATTTTCTCCATGCAAAAGTATTGTTACAGTTGATTTAATTTTTACTTTTTTGGACATTTGTTTGAGTTTGTAAGCTTAAGTTGCGATTTCTGTTTTGCTTGTATACGTTCTTAGCTTTGTTCTGTATTAATGTCAGGGGTGCCGACTGTGTTCTACTACGGGACCGGAAGCGACGGCCGTGCGTATTCGGAAGCTCCGATGCAACACGTCCATCGGACTACGCTGCGGAAGAAATGTATGAAAAGCCGATGCTCACATTAATTATTGACGGTCGACAAATTTTTATTTCGTATTTTTTCGCTCATATACTGAGATACATATATATATATATATATCTATTCATGAGTCGCTACGTGTCATTCATACATTTCTGTCTGTTGGTATTACAGTTTTCTTTTTTCTGCATTAAAAAGACAGAAAGTTATGATAAAAAAAAACTGGTATTGTAAGTTTGATTACATTTGTAAACTTGTGCTCTCATACATGAAATGCAATTCTCATTTAAAGGGAAATCATTTTTCAGACAATTCTCGTACTTTAAAAACGAAAAAGCAACACATTGGATGAGCGACTCATCATTATCGGAATTTCGTAATGTTTTTCATCGCGTAAGATAAAGAAACGACAAACAAATACAAATTTTTTCATAAAAAAAAAATTATATTTTAAGCCAATTTGTTGGATAGTTGTGAACAAAGTTTTGTGTTTCAGTGGATCTTACCAACGGACAACTGACCCCGAACAACAATACACCCTTGCTTACGCAAGCACTTTCTGGTACGTTACAAATCGAAAAACATATTTATATTAATTGTTTATGTGTGTTATGTTAAATATTAAATCAAAATTGAAGGAACGCTGTATTTCCAAATTAAATTAATCTTTAAATATTGAAATATTTAATTATATAATTTTTAATTTCATAACATTTAATTAAAAATCTTTTTTAAGTTAATTAAATAAATTATTCTGCAAAAATTAATTTTTATTACAATCTTCATCGTATATTCTGTTTTACAACGTTTCTTCAAATTAAAAAAATAATAAATTATACATAGTTTGTTATCAAAGCTTAGTTAATTTTGATGTTTAAAATTATAAATTTCTTCACATTATTTATTATACTCAAATAATCTCATATAAAATTTACTAGTGTATTAAATCAAATTAAATTATAAATATCTTTAGTAGTTTAAAAAAATATATCTTCATTGTTTTTTTCAATAATTCATTGCTTAATTGTAAGAGTATTTTCAAAAGAAATCATTATTAATGTTTAACTGTTTCTTTTTTATAATTATTTCAAAATAAATTTATAATTTCAATTTGATTTAACGAAGATATATGGGAAATTACAAAAAATGTGATAAGTTTATCAGAAGAATGAAAAACTTCTTCTACATACATGTTTAAATGTAAGAAATGAATTATTTGAAATATTAGTTTAGTTATTACATTTTTATTATAAGTTATATTCAATATTAATTGTTTATTGATAACTAATTGTGTGTTTAAATGATTGTGTCAGAATTACCCGGGAATATGCAGCCATGGAGTTTACATACTGGTAGTTATATTATTATATTTCTTAAACCATTTATTTGACAAAGATTTATATAAATTTGTTTATTTTTATTTATATCTTTGATAATAACTTATTTAAAAGATAAGTAGATTAGTAAATCTAATATCACTTACTGTTTGAAAAATTAAAAAAACAAATTACATGCATCTCCCATTATACGAGGTACAATGGTCATTACATATGTTATTGTAAATATTAAACCCTATTTTAAAAATTTACATATGTAATTCAACAAGCACATTTACATACAAAATGATAATGTTTAAAGTTCAATTTTCTTTTTTTTCTATTTTATTAAATAAAGTATAAAAAAGTAATTTTTAAAACAGAAAAAATTGATCATGTAAGGCAAGTGCAGTTTTGGTCCTCATTTGTATTTAAATTTGACTTGCAAAATTTATTATATTGCTTTACAAAATAATAGATATTTCCTTGCGTTTCATGTATTTATATACTCTTATTTAAAAGGTAAATTACATTTCAAATTTAATTAAATTAAATTATCAAGCGATGATGTTAAAAAAATAATTAAAAAGCCGAAGGTCAGCTTTGATCATAAAACTAAAACATAAAACTTATCACTTTTTCTGTGAAATCACCTATATAATTATATAACTATCTTCAAATGGAACCAACACTTGTTTGTAATTCAAGCAACCAATTTACATCTAATTCATTATCTTTCGTTGATTAAATTCTAAATTAAATATCATGACAATAACAGTAATATTAAAAAAATAAAAACTGTAAATTGCATCTTGTCTTAATTCCCTTGCGCATTAAATTCGAACTTTATCTGTCTTTAATATCAAGTCGTGGCAGCGACGATAAAATCTTTCAAATCCACAAGATAATGTTAAAAGATAAAAAGCATGAAATTCAAATGACAAAAAGTCCGAACCAGGAGAATCACAATTTGCAAAGTTTCGAAATACAATACGCTTGGGGTGCAACGCGACCTAGACCTTTTCCACAAACACAACGTGACAAGTTCAATTCAAGTCGAAAATTATGGCACAACGTTACACACTACACTCGCGCTACTTTTTGCTCGAATTCGCGCTACGACAAAATTATTCATGGCTTTGGGCCAGAAGTAATGCAAAACATATTACGAGAAATTGGAATTTCACGTAGTCTCAAATTTGACAAAAAAAAAAAAAAAAAACAAACAAACAAACAAACAAACAA
>JABFPM010004546.1:0-12467 GCA_022817325.1 Idris sp. 1 HC-2018 | reverse complement strand
ATATGTTTAAGCGGGAACACCACTGTGATTAGCCGAAAAACAGCTATGTTTTCTATGTCAATTTATGAATTAGTTTAAATATTAAAATATACGGGTTTTTTATATAATTCTTTATGTTTTAAAGTATATTTTACATTATTTCTAATCGAAATTTTGTGAAATGGAACGCGGTTATCTTGGATGACAAAACAGCTGTCTTCCGAGACATCCTCTACTTGTAGACAGCATAACTCGGTCAATTTTCATCCAATTTACTAGAAATTTATAAAGAATGTTGATTATGAATGTAGTTCTCGTTGCACGTACGGCTTTTAAAAAAACAAAAACTTTTAACAAAATGGCGGCAAATCAACCAAAAATGACCTTAAAAAACCAGATTATTTATTTAATTAAAAAAAAAAAACTAAAATCATTATCCAAAATGCCCTACGTCCGACGAGAACTACACTAATAATATACATGCTGAAATAATGTAAAATATATTTTAAAACATAAAGAATTATATAAAAAGCCCGTATATTTTAAAATTTTAAGTAATTCATAAATTGACATAGAAAACATAGCTGTTTTTCGGCTAATCACTGTGATGTTCCCCCTTAATAGTTCATTATTGACTACATAGTAGCAGTTCTAAGTTAAGATACTACTTTTTCATTCAGATCAAATTATAAGTCTGAATCAGATATGTTTAAATGTAGTAGAAACATCTTGAGATGAGAAGTTTGAGTTGAATATTAAATGTTTTAATTTTGATAATTCTGAATTAAAAATACATTGTTTTTATTTTCGATGTCCGCGGGTTTTTCATATTGTTGTTACATTTTAAAACCCAATTTTATATAATATAAGTGTTTGTTAGTTTTGTTAGTTTTGTTACATTTTAAAACCCAATTTTATATAATATACGTGTTTGTTAAGATCCATTTTACAATATACCATGATGAACTTTTGGTTCCAATGTGAACTCATTACCTAAGAGTAATATAAACATGTAAAATGTAATCACCGTGGCATGTTCGCAACCTAAAATTAAATTAGAATGCTTAAAAAACTGTTATGCTACCGATTATTTTTCAATATTCTGTTTAATTGACTATTAAAATATACATTTTCATTATTTTAAAATAATTATAATAACTATTTATACATTAAATATATTATTTATTAATGTCCGCGAATTATGAACGAAAATTGAAGGACAACTTTGAACGATATTTACAGCTATAATGTAATATATTTTAGAAAATCAAATACAGAGGTAGTTTTGTACATAAATGGAATAAATAAAGTGACACTAGTTTTTTTTTATAATTGCTTTATATATAAGTTTTATGCAAAAAAATTCAAAGAGATAAAATTTGCTGGCATAGTTGTAATCACCGTGACATATGTAATCAAATAAAAGCTATTTTGATATCACTGATTAGTCCTAAATATAAAAAACCCAAATTAAATGATTTTTACGTTACAAAATTTGTTGAGCTCAAATTGGTAGATAATTCTGGAACAACCCATATACATTTGTACACAAATTGTAAAATTATACTAATTAACAAATAGTACACGTGTAAAATTAATCCAAACAGATTTTACACAATGTTTACGTAAAGTTTGCATAAAATATCTAAATAAACATTTGTATATATTATGATAGTAGGCATAGGAAGTTATAATACCTTAAAAAATACAAGAAAATATGTTTTTAAATTGATTACTTTCATGTTATTAAAATAAAATTTACATACAATTTGCATAAATATTGATCAAATTATAATAAATTTATGCAAATCTGAGTCCTCTTTTCATTCCAAATTATTTTAATTTCCATTATGTTAAAAATTGTCTATATGCAAAAAAAAGGTAATATGGAATTGTGATTTGTCAATTTGTTAGGAATCATATATTTAGAATTTATTTGTGGTTTTTGTGAAAAACTTGATTTATTTTATAAATAGAAGGTTGACGACCTCAATTTTCTATAAGCAGGAATAAGGTATTATAAAAGTATGTTTATAAACCAAGACCAATTCAAAATAGAAATAACAACTGAATAAACTTGTCTGCTTCCGTGTTTATGTATTTTATATCCAAATCGAATTTCAACCTTATCACCATAAAATTGCAAGATTTATTATATAATAAACATCAAACATCTTTATTAACTTGATAATAGATCAAAAATTGCACTTTATCAAAATAAAGTGAGACACTAAATTTTGTTCGTCAAAAGCTAGATTTGATTGTAAAAAGTTTAAATAACTGTTTATAAATTAGACTTCGAAAATATTTATAATCTTAAATGTTTTATTTTTTTTTGTTTTTTGTTTGTTTATTTGTTTTTTTTTATTTTGTTTTTGGCAAAATTGCTATATTGAAGTTTTATTTATATCTTTATAATTAAATTTAATTTATAATTTCTTTTTGAAAGATATTAAAAAACTGTTTTAAAATCTTTTCAAAACAAAACAGTTATTTTGAGTCTTGAGGATATTTTAAGAATGTAAATATTATATTAAGAAGTAAAATGTTACTTGCACTGATAAAAATATTTAGAAAGTTATAAAAAAAATTTCAAATTGACACATGTATTATCACTAGACTACCAAGGGGACAAATTTGTCCCTTTTTGAAATTGAAATATTCATAAAAGACTCAAATTTCAGTGAATTTGTTTGCAAATTTGTGACAATTATTCTTTTATAAAGTACCTTACTTCGTCTAATTTTGAAGGAAAAATATTGGTTTGTTTATAAACATTAATACAATTTATCTAGAACTACCAAGGGGACAAATTTGTCCCTGACAGAGTTTTTTTATAAACAATAAGCAATTTAATTTCTTTGACTCGAATATTTTGTAGGATTAATAAAATCAATAGGACTTAAAATCTTCTATTAACTTATTGTAAAAAAGTAAGAAAAAGGTGAAGAAATGAAATAATAGACAAAATGTGGAACAGTTATTTACTGTTGAAAGTCTCAAAATATCAGCGCTGTTTACCGAATTCATTTATATTTTATAATTTTAAAAAAACTGTAATTCTAGTCTAGATGGTTCCTTTCTTCAAAATATATTAAAAAAGATCGACTTTTCATTTTTGTTTACAACAAATTAGAAATATCGAGGGAACAAAACACAGATTTTCTGTTAGTTCTAGTGTTATTTAATAATAATAATAATGAGGTGTACTTTCATATAGGCAATACAGCTTCTTGCATGTTTAAATTAAAAATTGTATAAATGAACCAAAAGTATAATATATATAATTCTATTAAGAACTACTAATACTTTGCGATTTAAATAATTTTAATTTAATTCAGTAAAATTGAACAGTTTCTATGGATACTTGAAGAAGTAGTGCAATCAATCAATGTAAGTTTACTTTCTCTTTTGTACGTTGTACATATACATCTTTGTATAACATATTGATTATGTACATCACAAACAATAGTTCGTTCTACTAATGCTAAAAGTTTTAGTTAAACACTAAATTATTAATGATTTAAGGTAAAAAAGTTTTTAAATGTGTTTTTGTTTTTGGGCATGGTAAATAACCAACTTCAGCTGTAGAAAAAGTTCAAACAAAGAACTATAATTTTGATGATATTTTTTAAAAATCATATGTAGATTAAATGTTACAAATATTTAAGTTTCTAATTAATAACTTAAAAATATTAATATATATCTAAACTTTTGAAATTAATAATTTCCTAAACGAATATAAAATATCATCTTTTAAAATTGATTTGTTTGATTTACAATAAGTAACTCGCATAAAAAGAAATTGTCTTATAAAACTATATGGTAAAGATTTTAATTGAGCCTTTTGTATTGACTAAAATTAAGCTTTTTTATTGGTAAACGCTTTGTTCGATTTGTAGATGAATATTACTTTCATACAAGTTTCATAAATTGACTTTTAAAAATGGGTTGAAGCTCTATAAATTTGAACCAGAAGAAATCTGCAGAAAAAAAATATAAGTAATATATTTTGTGTTTTAAGATCATAAAAAAAAATAATTCTTCGTAAGGTAAGCCTCAAAAATCTACATCGTTGTAGAACTACCAACGGTACAAATTATTTATCCCATTTTGAAATTAAAATCTTCATATAAGTTTCAATGTTTAACGGATTTGTTCGTAATTTTCAGACAATTATTCTTTCAAAGCGTTTTTACTTTCTTCAAATTCCCGAGTTAAAAACATTCGTTTGTTTACAAATCACTATCCTGTTTACTAAAACTACTAACGGAACAAATTTGTCTCGTTCATTCGTTAAAAAATGTCAACAAATTACTTTACATAGTAATAAACAAAAAAAGTTGTTTAATTTTGAAGCTTCAATAATAATTGTGGAAGCCATTTTAATATTTATAATATATATAATTTTTTCCAAATATTTGTTTGAAATTTTTGTTTCTGTTTTAATTATTAAAACAAAAAAAATAATCAAATTACTTTTTTATTATTATTAGGTCTTTTCCTTCAAAATATCAGTTTAAAATATTTTTGCTTTATTATTTATTAAAAAAAAGTGTTATAAGATAACGAGATTTTGTTTACAAATTCAAAAGAATCTGATTTCAATTTTTTATTTTAATATCATCACCTACAAGTTTGAAAATCTAGTAGGCGGTCCACATCAAAAAGTGAACTGAAACTATGTAGTTAATTATCAAACTAACAATTTGCAGAACATATTTACAAAGTGGAATCAGAAATAAATGCAAATTCAAACTTTGAAACATCTCAATTAAGAAATGAAGCTGTATACTGTTTCAATACTACGATACTCAAGTATCGAGTATTGGTTCATGTTTTCGGTAATCGATACTAAAATATCTAGTATCGGTCGATATTTCCCATACTCGATACAAAAGTATTGGGTATGTGTTGATATTTTCGATATACATGATACAAAAGTATCGGGTATTGATCCATTTTCCATGCTCGATACAAAAGTAAATAATAAGCGATGTTCCGTCCAAATTGTAGGAAAACCTTTAGTGAATCACCAGTTCGCTAGAAAAATCTTAATTATTATTATCATTATTATTATTATAAGTACAAGGCTATGAAGATAATACATGTCTCAATCAATTGAGATGTTTCGTCACCACAAATTTACCCTTTAAACTTCACTCAGTGAAATACAGCTAATTTTTACAGAGCTAGCAATGACATAAAAAGATGTTAGTTAACCGTCGGTTGTCATTGGTCAACCAACCAGCAATTTTTCTGTTTAACTGTTAGCTCGGTAAAAATTAACAGAATTTCAGTGAGTAAGTTTAAAAAAGTAAGTGAGTTTTTGTAACACAGAATGAAATTGGATGATTTCTACCGATATTCTTGTTTCGGAAACAAGAACCGGTACCCGAAACTTGCGTACTGAAAATCGATAAGCTTAGACCGATAACCGATAATTTGTATCGAATATTGGAAACAAGGACTGATAATTGATACTTGAATATCGATTATTCGATATTGAAACAAAAGATCGATATTCGATACTTTTGAATGGAGTAACAGAAGCATGAATCGATACTCGATACTTGATTATCGACGTAACAATCACAGTAGCTGATATTCAATTCTTAAGCATCAATGTATCGAATTTTTTTATGTTCAACTGCCCATCCTTGCTTGTATAAAATTTAATTTTCTTATTAGATTTTTATGGTAACATACAATATCCGAAATTCTGAACTTTGTTTTCGCGTTGATAATATTTGTCAAATAACTTTACAGATAAAAAATAATTTTTTCCATAGATTTTCCAACAATTTTTTATTAAAAAGTGATTTGCATTTATCAAGATATTTTTTTTACAATCTTATAACCTACACTGCAAAAACAAGTGTTTAATTTAAAACATTTTTGTTGTCACTTTTGAAACATTTTCAAGCGTTTAAAATAAAGCACTTGTTTTTGCAATGTAAGCGATCCTTTAAAATGTATCAATCTAGAACATTGATCTGAAAATTGTTAATTAAATTCTCAAGAAGAATATCCTTCAATAAAAAATAATATAAGTTTCAATTTAATTGATTTAAGCATATTTATATTAATTTTTTTAATTATTATTTCAAAAATGATGACGATTAACGAGATATCAATTTTTTTCATTGAACAAATTAATTATTAAATCAGAAATAAGTCATTTATGCGAAATATAGCATTTGAAGAAAATGCAGTCGAATCTAAGGAATAATTTCTACTATTAAAATAGACCAAATCAATAAAAGGATGACCTAGTGACTTACATAGCACCAATTTGCAAAAAGCATGACCTCGATTGCTTAAAAGTGATCAAATTTTAAAGCTTAATTCACTTATTCTAAAAACGAATCAATGTCTTTGATATATTCTATTTCAAAAAATTACATTACTTAATTACTATATATCATCTAAATTTTATTTTTCATTTTATTATTTTTTTTTCGATGCAAGAAAACGAGGTGAATGCATAATTGAATGTATATTCTATTTAACATTGATGAAATAAGAAACTACGGAAAAATAAATAGAAGCAAATAACACCTTGAAGTATATTCTAAACATTATTTATTTTCGAAAACTACAATTGCTTCTTAAAATTAATATAATTTCAATTTTGAGTCTAGAGTTAATAATAGTTTTAAGAATCTGATTTAGTTTTCTGGACTGAATTGCTTAATTTGCGAATTTTTTAACTGTAATATCCAAAATTTAAATAAAACTTCAAATATATCAGGTGCTCAGAATCATATTATTGTGAAAATAACACTCTGAGTTGTTTTTTTATAATTTTTTAAAAATAAATAATTCATTAATAAAATCAACTATAATTTTTAGTGAGCTCTATCATATTTCATCGTAAAAAAATCAATGATGACACTATAGTAAAATCTACTATATATTTTATAGCCAGTCAGAAAATTTATTTTCATCTTTTTTTTCTAAGACTAGACCCAGAATGGTTCAAAATAACGAACAAAAATATAAAGACCTGTTTTAATCAGCAATAACTCGTGCTTGTAGACACCGACTTTTTCCTGTTTAAATATCATGGAATTTTGCATTATTACAAAAAAAAGTTATTTTGCAACACATAACACTTCACCAATTGATATCAATGCTAATATTTCTTGCCAATTGACGCAAAAAAATATTGCTATTAATTTTAAATAATTACATTACTTCACTTTTTAACAGTAAGGGTCCAAAAATGCCTTTGAAAACTGATAAAACCCATAAAAAAGGATTGAATTGAACTATTTGGATTTTTTTAATTTTGACATGCCAATATCTTCAAATATTAGCAAACTTTTTTTCTACTGATGAGTGATGAATCATGGTTATGAGTACATGATTAAAGAGAAAAACTCTTTAACATGCATGAAACTTCATAAAATGCCTAAAATTGTATTAAATCTCATATGATCTAAAAAAGCTCATAAAAAATCCTGTGTATATTATGCTAATAACAATGGTCCCAAATGTCCTTCAAATGCCCACTAAATGCCTTGGTCCAGCTGACCCTCTTGCTAAATAGGAATGTTTCCAATGATTTTTACATTATTTAAGGGGACACTCCACCACGGAAATTAAGTACCAGAAGAAATTGACGCATTTTGATAAAATTCTACATGGTGATAGAGTTGAACATGAGATTATAAATTATTTGGATCCGTAAAGAAGCCTTACAATGGGTCGGGGTACTCAAAATCCATTAAAAATGCATTTTTTAACATTTTCTTACCGTCAAGTTGTCAGCTTGTTGTTTCATTTCAAAAACATTAACACCGAAATATTACTTTCAAAACCTACAGAGAAGATAGATTTTTAAATTTAAAACATTATGAAGAATATGGATTTTGAACTATTTTTATTATATGTTGTAAATATATATTTTTTTTTTGAACATGAGTAAATGTGCAATAACCTCAAAATAATTCCAATTCTTTATTAAAATTTAATTTTTATTCAAATTCATCTTTAATTTTGAGTATAATAATAATTTCCATTTAAATAAATCCAACCTGAAATTCAGGTTGTATTTACCTGAATGGGTTTTCAGTGCACTAATAAATTACTCAATTTTAGCATTTGGTTGTACGACAAATGTTCCAAACCATATTTTCACTCTGGTGGAACAAATATCCTGTGGAAGAAAAAAAGTGGAAAATATGGAGTAGAAAGTATGGATTGGAACATTTATCTCCCTACCGAAATAACTTTACATTAATATAATTAGTTCGCATGTTTAAAGTTACAGAATTATTATATAGACTTGAGTATAAATATAGATTATTAAATATTATGAATTTTTTATTTGTAGATATAAAAAATAACCTGGAATGTTATTTTATAAAATATAACTCCGAGCCCCTAAAATATCTTTAAATTTAACAAGCTGAATTTATTTTAAATATATCATGTAGAATATCCTGCATGAATGTCATACAATATTTTATATAATTGTGATATTAATGTAATATCATTAAAGCATCAATACAGTCGGACTGTGGAGTTACCGTGACGGCAACTTCGTTGTTATATCCATTTGCTGCATTCCTAACAAAAGTGGAAGAGGATAGCTCAGCATATTTGGGTAAATCTTGACATAGGTTTGGCATATAAGCGCACTCATATAAAAGGTTAATTTAGACCAATTATTGACAAATGGTTTTCGAGTTCACTTATACAGAGTTGAGTTAAAATTATTTTGGTTTTGAATAGAAATCAAAATGTGCTTATAAAATATTTTCTTGGATCCCGCAAAAAGAACATTTTAGTTCACTATGTAAAAAAAAAATCTTGAAAATATTTATTAAAACAAAATTGTAAACGAGAATCTGTCACCAATAGAAAATATCAAACCCTAGTAAATATGAGGATATTTTCAAATATGAAGAAACTTGCAGGCATTTTAAAATAAAATAGTATATTGTAGATTTGTGGAAAATACACTTAAGTGTCAAATTAGAGAAGCAAGCAAATGTGGACAAAGGGGTTCTAAGGGGCAAAGCACCCCGTCTGGGTTGAAATAGCTCTTTGAATTCGATATACATTCTTCAGTTAGAAATCTGTAGTATAAGATCTCCTCTGGAACTATCGTTTTAAGTTCAAAGAAATCCTTTAATGGCAAAAGGAATTGCTTTTAACATAAAAAGAATCATTTTAACTTTACCAGAATTTTTGGTTTTAAAAGAGAGAATTACAACTTTTTTTGGGAGTTTTATATGAACGAAAAAAGATTGAATTATTGTTATAATCATAATTTATAATTTATCCATAATATATAAATGGTTCCACTATACCTACCAAAACTGTGTCTTCAGCGTTTTACAGACATTTAGATAGTATTTTTATATTCTTATATCGACATAAATTATTCATAATAATGGGAATTCAAATCGAATTCAGGTCAATAGTTGGAAAAGTGAATATTTTTAAAATGGCTAAATCGTTAAACCTGTAAAATATAAACACCGTGGCTGCCTTAAGCCCAAATCTATTGTTCATTATAGTTGTAATTGAAAATGAAACAAGAATCTTCAATATTTATGTTATTCTACAATAATTTGAATCATGAATCGAAAGTTATCAGTTAAAATGTTACTATTCTTTGAGATTTTGTTAATAGTGAACATCGTGACCCAAAGATATATGAATTTATTTTAAAAATTTTTTCATTGAAATAGGTAGACATTTGTGCATTCACCCATATATTTGTATATTCTAAGTTTTAATATAATCAATGAATTATAAATTATCTTTGAATTTCATTAAATTTTTGTTGGCATTTACTAAATTATCGATGCCAAAAACTTTTACACATTTCATTCTAATTCTTATTAAAAGAAAAAGTAATGATTCAAACATAATTTTTTATAATTTGTATTATAATTTTGAAGCTTCTCGCAATATTAGATTTTATTTGCAAAATTTTATTATAATAAAATTGCTTACTAAAGTATTATAATAACTGATGTAATTAAAATGTGTAATAAAATTACAATTCAATGTATAAATTATTAACTGAACTCAACATTTTATAAAAATTGTATACAAATTATAATAATCTCTAATTATTAGCACTAATATTTTTAGATCACAAATTAATAATTTTCCGTGCAAAAAAGTGCTCATTATTTAATAAACAAAATGAGTGATAAATAGATAAATGATATTGATTCCTGAATGAATTCGTAAGAAAAAAATAAGCTTTAAAATTATTCTACACTGGGACTTTTTATCGTCATTGATTTTGCATCTATCCTGAGCCTGCCACTAGTTCAAAAGTAATATTTCCAGGTGAAATCCGGGTCAGCATAACTTCGAAAATTTGGCAAAGTCGTTGGTATAAAAGTTGTGGCACAGAAATAAAGGAGGAGGCGTAACCTGGTTTTTCCTATGCGGGCCTCTGTTTCATGTGGACTAGAAACTAGAGTGAATCGCATGCGCAGCAATAACCGGGCCAAGCCAGAATAATTTGATTCGACATCACAACAGTCACTCAACGCTTTCAATAATTACACATTTTCAATTCTGCCTATATTTCGGCTATGCCACACTCTATTAAAAAATAATGCCCTCATTATCGATTTACATTTAAAAATTACCAATTGCCTTGAGTCTAAATCTTTTTGTAGAGCTAAAATTGACGTAACTGATTTACTCTATTTTTTTAATCTGTTAAAATAAAATTGCTAAATTAAATAATGCCCTCTTAATCTAAGGTGGTTTAGCTTGAGTTAATTAGAATCTGTTTAGAAACATAAAATGAATGATACTTTGGTTCCTAATTTGAACCAAATTCATTTTGGAGCATGACCCGCAAAAGGGTGAGGTTACGTGTTGGGGAAAATTCGGTGGGGAGACAGAAACGGGGTCGTGAGTATTGATCCTACTGAGTGGAGTTGACACATTTACCAAAAGCTTTGGCGTGCTCTGGTTTGAATTTGGAAAGTCATTGGCTGGCATCTTTTACATTTTTATAATGATAAATTTCAAAATGCATGTTGTCAGTTCATTGATAAAACTGTCACTTTTTCTGAAGCTCGAACATTTTTGATTTAATATTTAGAAACAAATATTAAGGGGAGGTTCCGGTCTAGTGCTAAAATAAAACGAGTTTTTACATTTTTTGAATCTACATTTCTTTAATATGCTCCTTGAAGGATTTTTTGTTTACTTAATTTTTAACGAAGATACAGCTCATTTAAATAGAGCGTGCAAAAAAGAGGTGGCATGTGTCTCGAAACTTTAAACACGTTTTTCTCGAAACGACATTTTTACGTGCGCGGTGAAGCATAACTTGTGAACAAGTTATCGGATTTACTTCTAATCAAGTGCTATCTAATCGGAATTTAATTGCTCCAACTCTGAATATCATGAAAACTTAAATTTTTAACAATAAATAAATATTTAAGACGTTCATATAAAAAAACATGGTGAAAAAATAGCATTTTTTGATCAAAGTAATGTAACTTTGCATGCGCGTCGCGCACGGCCTCAAAGACCCGTGGCTGGAGCCGCCATTTTGAAAAAAAATATTTCCAGTTGTTTTTTTCATAATAAACAAATAATGAAACATCCCGTGTTCCTATTTTATTTCTAAGTAACTCAAAAAAATGATTGAAAATGCTCGATGATCGAACGCTAGATCGGAACCTTTTCTTAACAAAGTTACGAGCATCTAAATTAAAAAAAAAACATTATGTCAATTTGTCTGGAATTACTCAAAATTTCCATATCATTGAAAAACTTAGCTCTTAAGATTTGTTAGGCTATAAATTCTTTAATTTTTTTGAAAATTGTTTGCAAAGAATTAAAATATTCAATTTTTGTTATTTAATATACCCTGAACTAAAAATCAAGATTTAGTTGTTAAAATTAAAAAGAAACTTGGCAAATACAACGCAACCTGGTGTCAAGTCTTGACTATAATTCTTTTCAAAATTCGTGTATAGTAAAGTAGAGAATCAAATTTTGTTTTTTTTTTTGTTTTTGAAATGTAATTAATTAATGGAAAATAATAAAGTTACAGTACTTTAATATAAGTAACATGATAAATTTTGTGATGAATATAACAGCTTATAAAATCTGAGAAATACAATGTTTTACTCACGGAATGTTATTTATTACTGATTTCTTGTATTAAGGGGGAAATGGCTCAAAAGTAATAATTATTTTAAAATTAAAGGGAACAAGTAATACATCGGAAAATTTTATACTATTATTCTACATGTTAAAGGATCTTACAAATAATTTTATATATGAAAAATTCTAAAAATAGAGGGCGTCCTTGTAAGAGAAAGCGCTCGCCAAAAAGTTGTCAGATTGCGTGCACGATTGCAGTCGTAATTTTGAAGCAATCTTCAATTTTTTTTCCTCACTTATGATGACATAAGAAGTTAATGACATAATCTTCTATTTGAACTAAAAAAAGTCATTAAAATTTAAAAAACTGATTTTAAGAC
>JABFPM010004545.1:0-12468 GCA_022817325.1 Idris sp. 1 HC-2018 | reverse complement strand
CATGACTCACAAAACTAACAGAACTTTAAACGCATGTTTCTCGAAAAAACATTTTGTTAATTGTTTAAAACTTAGCATAGCGATTTTTTGATAGTTTCATTATTCAGTTTTTTATTAACATTTTAATAAAGATTTTTTGACCGAAAAAATGAACATTTTTCTTACATAGCCACCATTTTTTCAATTTTCAAAATTTCAAAAAATTGCTATGCTAGGATTTAGCTATTTTCTTAAAGTTTCAGAATTTCTAAATGTGATCGTTCTCCGATGTTTCAAGACTTCCCAGTGCTGGAGGTCATCCAAGTGCAACTTCCTGGAGGCGACTTGCGCGAGTTACAATAACTTACGCAATTTTCAATATTTTTACAAAAAAAAATCTTTATAATATGTAAAATAATTGAACAGTTTATTTTATTTCTAATACCTAAAAAAATTCACGGAAAACGTTAAATTTATTACCGCTCAGGGTGATGTCCCCTCTTAATGAATGAATCTTCCGTATATTAAAATGTATCAGTTATTATAATTCATGATTTTAAATCCATTACAAAAAATGCTTTATATCTTATTTTAAACCATCACATCAGTGAAAATTTTTACTACGTTTTTTGCCTATTTTGATTTTTTACTACAAAAATTGAGTTGATCATAAAACTGACTAGAAAATATTGTTAACGTGAATATAGTCACGTTACTAATATTCTAGTTGTAATTACTATATTTTCACTTGTATTAACTATAAATGTCTCAACCATGAACATACAGTTAATTTAACAACGCGATTTTTTCTGAGTGTAGACAAGTTTAAAATAAAGCGAATCGATTTCTTTTTGAAATTTAAAGTTAGTTTGTATTTATATTTTCTAATATCTCCCATATGTTCAATAGAAACGAGTAAAAATATATACAATCAACAAGAATATAAAAATATACATCTCATTTTTTAAAAAAAAATCATTTTTCCTCACACCGCAACTATGATAATACATTTTTAACTTGCTGAATTAACAGCTAAACTTGATCAATTTCATAATGCATTTTTGTATTGAACTATATCTAGCAAGGTCTTTAGTAGTAAGTGGATTTCATGGTAATTAATGGACAATTCATGTGGGCTTTGCCGTAACTAATGAGTTATTCAGTTACGCGGTTTCACATTAAATCCACGTTAGATCTCAGCTTATCTATTTGATTTCGAACGTGTGAGGATTTATCTAGTGTTTACGAATCTAATGTGGATCTTTGAATTCCCAAAGATATCTAATTCGTTTAATACATTTCAAATTATATTGATTGAAAATACATCTAAAATAAGGTTTTATTCGTTAATGCAAATTATATGTTTTCAAATTTATTATCAATAATTTGTCATATTTATCAAAAATGAAAATTCATTTACATGCTGATGCTTATTTGTTCATGACCTAGCAACATTGTATTGCTTAAGTTCACACCATTTGAATTGATTGTGCACCCCCCCCCCCACCGTTCCTTTATATATCAACTCCACGTCACTAAATTAATTAAATTAGAAAAAATGTATCAATTTTATGTTATTATTTTAAAACATTTTTTAAACATTTATAAAAACATAATCATATTTGTTAAAAAAATATCTATGTGAAATTTTGTTCGATATTTTCACAGCTTTATATAATCCTTAATAAACAATTTTAAGGATTAGTGAATACTACTCTGAAAAAATTATTGTGCAACAGAATTGTCGGAATAACTTAAAATATTACATAAGTACTCAGTTCACTGAATGTTATGACTCTTTTAAGAATATTTTCATGAGGAGTAACCCTTTATTCTGTAAAAATCAATTTTTTCAAGAAACTTAAAGGCAGTTTGTTTATTAAAGAATCAGACGGATTAAAAATGATCAGAAATGGAAATGAATGTACCTTTTGTCTATGTTATAATATTTTCTAAAATGTTTGGAAATACTTCACAAAATTTTATGAAACTGAAATACTTATTTTGATATTGATAAAAAACACATAAGAAGAATAAAAACGTACAAAAATCATTATGTGTTAATTTTTTTCTGAAATAGTATTTTACTTGACATGATCGCCAACTTCTTTCGAAAGATGAGTACACACAGGGAAAAATCTAACTTTTTTGGCACAACTGAGTTTACGTTGTTAGCATGTATTTTTTAAAAAAAATTAGTACAAATTTTGTGGTGATTAAGTACAATTATTTACAAATATTGTACAATTTACTTGTGTGCTAATATTGTAACGCTTTATATGCAATATTTGTAAAGACGTTTTTCAAATATAGTACAAATGTATATTGTACTACGTTAGTAAGAAGTTCTTACTATTTTGGTAAGAAGCCTTTACTACTTTGTACATAAGCCACGCCTCTTCTAGGATGCATCATCGAAAAACTTTAATTCAGTCTGAATTTTGAAAAATAAATTGTACCGTAAAATAGACGTGGCTTATGTACAAAAAGGTACTATTTGTTCGAAATTTGTGTTAATAAAGTTCAATACTTGTGGAATTTTAGTAAACATATATATCTAATATTGTAAAGTTTGGTTTATTACAAAAATTGTAGAATATTGTACATTGAAAGTACAAATGTAATATAACTAAAAAAGCACGTTTCATGATTGTGCAAAAAAGCTAGATTTTTCCCTGCGTGTACTATACTTTTCTTTACTAGGGCTGGAGAATTAGCTTTTCTTCCACTGTTTTTCGGTGAAAAAAGTTGACACTTTTAGGGTTAAATGTTACTTTTTCTTTTCTTCATCGTAAACAGTGAAAAAAGCCATTTTTCCAGCGCCTGTAAGAAAAATTTTTATTAGTGTAACGGTACTTACTAAAAAGTCTTCATCCTTATAAAAAATTAAACATGATTAAAATCTTGTAAATGAAACATTTTTTTTAAAGTATCTTATAAATTTATAAATTAAAAAAGTAAAATAATGACACCGTTTTCAGATAAATTTTGATAAGTTACCTACTTTACAATTAATGAATAAAAAAAAATTAGACATACTAAACTTTGATATTGTAACCTTAAGAATGTTATCGTTTTTAACCAATAAAAAGTAATTTTCCATTTTTTTCCTATAAATTAAAAAATAAGTATCCCTATTATATGTAAAAATTAAATATTTATCCATTATAAACATTTTTAAATTTAAAGTTCCAACATTTTTTAATTTTTCAGGTAAGAGTAATAGATACATATAGAACTGATAAAAAATAATTGATATTTTTAATAAAAAAATTTTCTTAAAAAATGGATACACTGAATTTCATCAATGGACGACTCTTGAAAAGGTGAAAGATAAATGCACTAGTTATCGAAAGATTAGGACATTTTTGAATTTTATGTAATGATTAAGTTATAAACTTATAAATATTTATAAAAAAATAATACAGGTACCAGTTACCGACAAGAGCTTAAAAGAATTACATAATAATTATTTTTAAGGGTATTTTATTATCAATTATATTATTTTTAATCATTTATATACATTTAAGTTTAATTACATGTTTATTTTATTATTAAAGCATCAAAATAAAGATTCTTGAATGTTTTCTTAAAAACGGGGATCTCTAACGAAAGATCGAAACATTGATTAAAAAAAAAATTTTTTTCACAGCTACATACAGATTTTTTCAATGCCGCAAGTTTTTTTAATTATTAAATATTATTTAAGCTACCATTAGCAAGTTTTTAATTAATATTTACAGTCATTATTACTTTTTTATAAATATTTTAATATACAAAATTGAATAGCTGGTACATATTGGTAAATGGCAAAACTACCTTATTAAAGTAAAAAATCAAAAATTAAAGTAACAAAATTACAATCAACATTAAAAATGTATTTACACCTGGCCTGAAATTCCTAATTTTATTAAGAGATCATTGACTTTAGAAAAAAAAATGGTTTCAAGGTTTTATTTAGATAATTTATAATACTTCAATATATTAGTTTTCCGTCAGTTTGTCAGAAAATTAAAAAATTATATACAAAAAGACTATTTAATTTCGAATTAATCAGTTGGTTATTTTAACTTGAGACTTTATGATAATGTGATTTCATTTTAGAATAGTGTGAATAGAGAACATCGGCAGGTCATATATATTTCTCTTACACATATACCATATTGCTGTTATTCGATCGTAAGTCATAATAAATGCGTCTATGGGGGATTTGAACGTGCATAGAAGCAAAATACATAAACGATATACGTGCAGGAAATACAATACATATGGTTTACTCACATACAGTGTGAAAGATCGTCACGCTTTCTTCTGATGTGTACGAAATCGATGCTTTAAAATCTTGTCATAAAAGTTATCGAAAACATCAGTGTCTACATATTTTTGTCCTGTCACATTGCAAGCAGATTCACTAGGATATTCTGTGCTAATGTATCACTATTAAAATAATTCGAAAAGAGCTTTATTAATAAATTCTATTATTAAAATGTATAAGAAATAAAAAAATTAACATGCTAAATTTTGAAAATATTTGAGAGTATAATTTTACTCCTAAAATTTTGTGGGAGTATAATTTTTCTTAAAGATTATTTGGTTTAAAATCTTTTTTGCGACATTTGACATGGCTTTTTTTC
This sequence comes from Idris sp. 1 HC-2018, assembly GCA_022817325.1. Taxonomy (NCBI): domain Eukaryota; kingdom Metazoa; phylum Arthropoda; class Insecta; order Hymenoptera; family Scelionidae; genus Idris; species Idris sp. 1 HC-2018. The sequence goes on along the minus strand of JABFPM010004545.1, from coordinate 7,855 downwards.
TCCAGACACCTCGAAATAGTAAACATTGACAGGAAAATTCTGTTGAAATGATAATTTTTGTGTTTTACTTCAAAATTACGTAGTAATATCACAATTCAGTATTGTAGTTGTACAATCTATGAGTCGTAAATTTTGCTCGATTACTATTTCGAAGTAACTGAGTAGCTGATTCTGCAAAAGCTGCTGAGCTATATAGAAGCTGGTACAGATCGAACTGAATCTCCGTAAATTGGAAATAAATCGTGGCAAGTAGTTTCCGAAAGTCGTGGCCCCTCTGTATAACAACAACGATACGAATTAATCTTAAATTACAGTCACGCATTTCTGCGGTATGTGTTCTGTGGCTATGTGCATATATTGAAAGTTTCTGCTTAAATAGAAATGTTCCCTAAAAAGAAATATTAACTTTAATTGTATTTGATGTTTTTAAAAACTGTCGGATTTCATCTTCAATCAAATTTAAATTAGTCTAGACAACTAAAAAATTTACTGGTAACAAATTCGCATAACTTCATTAAATAATTAAGATAAACACAAATAAATATTCTCTTATTTTGAAACGAATAAAATAAACTGTTTCCGATTTCTAACATATTTCTTCAGAAGGTTTTAATGTAAATAATTTTTATGTAAAAAATACCGAGATAAAACACATCATAATTGCAGATTTTTCAGATTTTAATTTTTCGATTAAGTTAAAAAGTAATATATTTGAAATTAGTTTGGCATTTATGGTGATTGCAAAACACTGTGATAAAGTCTTATTTTTAAATATTAAATTAAGAGATTTTTCAATCTAAATTAAAAATATTTAAAAAATTAATTTCAAATTTTCACTATTTTGATAATATTTTTAAATTCTGCTTTTTCACCTTGGATTTCAAATACATAGGGTTTCCTAATATTTATAATGTAGAAAGCAACATCTTTCTAATTTGAGATTAACAAGCTACAAAACGCATTTGAAAAACAAGTGGTTGTAGTTTTGTGCATATAATTTTATGTAATAAAAATGCTCTTTCGAAGTTACATATGACGGTCGACCGGGTACAAGTACTGAATAATACAAACATACGTGCTTATGGTTCGCATACAGCATTTCTATTTATGATCGTTACTAATGCTCTTAGACTAATAAAATTGTTAATAAACAGTATCTGTTACAAAGACAGAGAGGAAGTCTCTCTCTCATGTGAATGAGCTGGACTCGCTAATTTAAACTGCTCTCTTGAATTGTATATTACGCCTCAGCTCTTTTCCTCATTAATAATTTCGCTCGTCAAGTTAAACTACATTTGCGTTTACTTGCCTTGTTGTATGCATCTTGCGTCAAGATTGAAATTTAGTGATGCTGTACTTACTTTTTAGAAAAAGGTTTTCATTATTATAAAATATTGTGCAGATGAAAATGTTTTCGCATTTGCATATATACATTTATTTACACGAGTAAACATTTTTTTCATTAGAAAAATAGAAGAGAAATTATTTAAAAAATTAATAATATATGTGTTACGTGTAACGACACGTCCAAGCTCTAAGTAGGATTACCTACAACTACCGAAAAATTTTGTTCGCGAATATATTATAGGATATATATAGAGGAAAATTGTAACGATAAGCATGAAAATTAAATAATTTTTAAATTAAATATCATTAATGAAAAATGAATTTTTTATCAGTCAAATTGATTAAATTTATTTAAATGTAATTAATGAATAGCAAACTATGATTTAGAATATTATTCATGTTAACCATGTAAGGTCGAGACTCATTTCTAATTTGAAAATCATGATTTAATGAGTTTTTTGGGGTTTAAACATCAAAAAATTACAAAAATGCAAAAAAATTTTTTTTTTGTTTTTTGCCAATTGTTTATAACAAATAAATTAGTTTTGGAGGTGAAATAAGTTGTACTTAATGATTTAGCATTATATTTAACTTAATTTTCTCCTTGAATTTTAAAATATTCATAAAAAGCCAAAATTGACCTATGTTGCAATATTGTAACACCCGGCGCTAGAGGGTTAAATATAATACAATTATTCAAGTTAACTACGGATTGTTTGCATAGTTGTTGATATCGTTTGGTCACTTTATCTTTGAAATTGTGAAATTAGTAGATTTCATGTAAAAAAAGTATGTTTTATCAAAAACCAGTAAAATCCATTCTTTTCAAAAATAAAACCCATTAAATTATTATTTCAATCAAGAATGAATTTACTTATTTTTTAACTTATGTCATAAAATTAGTAATTGAAAAAGTTCATAGACGAAGTGACGAAACGATTTTAACAATCACGCAAACAGTTCGTAGTTCACTACAATAATCTGTATAATTCATGATATTGAAAATGAACAATATTCTGTATCATGATTTGATATTAATTACATTGAAATAGGTAATTAATTTACTGTTCTGTTTGCCGTAACATCTTAGCAAGTTGATGGTCAAAGGAGTTTTGAAATAACTATTCTGCAAAGAGTCGCAGAGATTGGTATCAGAACAATGTACTGCGACTCGCTTGGACCTTTGCTTAAATGGGACTTGAAATAAAAAACTCTGGCGACTGGATAATAAAGTTGAAGGATAAGTACAAAAGCTAAGGCTAAGCACTGAGAGGAGGGATTCATACCATCTCAGATCCTTCAAATATGTTTAATACCAATATTAATCATTCCTAAGGTTTTTGCGGTCGCTCGATACGATTCTGTTTTAAAAAATACATTTTTCTTATTGGCAGATGCTACTTAAGTGTAATTTAGTATACTTAAGTATAATTATATCCACTAAAGTATATACTGGAATCAATTGTGCACATACCTCAAGTAATACTTAAGTACACTCAAGTTCACTTAAAGGGACATGGAACTAAATTGGCTAAAATCGACAAATGTAATTCGATTTTGATGAAATTTTGTTGTATAAAATTATAAGATTAAACGAACTTGCAAAGTGAAGTTCGATCTTGATTATTTTGGAGGTCTCGTCCGGATGAATAAACAAAGTAGTAGCGTCCCAGACGCGCTTAGGCAACAAATTTCAAATCTAGCCAATCAAAAAATTGGCTTGTGGTACCACCTTCGGTCCGCGCCGCTGACTGGTCCTCTCGGCCGTTGGCTTCTCATTGTGTCTTTTGTTGCGCTAGGCAGCACTTTTACAAAAGATTGTTCATCGTTTTTAAATACTAATTTTGGACTTTTGCAACCCAAAATGGGCAAGCATAAGCACCAAAAACGATCTTCTTCGTCATCACGTCAGCGAAAACATTTTTGACGCGATAAAAGTAACGGAAAAGACCAACACGAGGAATCACGGCAAAGTGAGGTTAGCCACGAAAAGAAAAGTAAGTCTCGAGCCAGATCATCGAGCAGCTCTAGCAACGGAGATACACCACCACCACAAAATCGAGACCAGCTTATTAAGGCGATTTGGGCGCATATGAGACGCTAAGACGAATGCCTCGCAAACATTGAGGTTAGGTTTTCGGCGCCAAACGTGGAAAGTGACCCGTAAAGCGATTTTTCTGATCCTCGAGAGTTACCGTCGCCAAGCCAAACGTCGGAAAACAACGAAAAAATTCTTAGTCAAAATGACAAAAACGGCGATCAACAAAAAGGTGAGCAAACAAAGTTTGAGACCTTTTTACTTATTTGAGAATTTCTTCTCCCCTTCTTTAGGGTCAAACCAGTCGCCTCGAGTATCATTCAAAAAACCCCCGGAAACTGAAGGTGGCGTTGATGAGTTGAACGACGATATGACAGCCGAGTTTTTTGGCCCGAAGGACAAGCTGACCAATGAACATCACTTGACCCCGACGCTTTTTGACTTTGCTCGAACCACTACTCGCAGCGGTGTGGAAGACGAGCTTCGCACTGAGCTAATGGCTAGGTATCAACCAAAAGGAGATGTTGCTTTTCTAGGTGCTCCTAAAATAAATAAAGAGCTCATGCCGGCCTTGAAATTGCACGCGAGCGTGTTGAAACGTGACGAGTTCAAAGTCAAGGAGCAAGACCAGGTTGGAGCTAGTATCATCGCATTCGGCACTGGCATCTCCGAACTATGCAAGCCTGAAGTCAAACAGGTACTTCCCAAGTCTGCCAAAGACGCTCTTAAACAGCTAACTGACGGAATCACACTTTTGGCTGACCATCAGTACCGGTTGTCACTCGCCCGGCGCGCCTTTATTGTCCCCACGCTGAATCTGGTGTGCAAAAACGTGGCGGACAACGTTACAGTCGACGATTGGCTTTTTGGAAAAGATTTCGTCGAGGAAGTCAAGAATGCGCAGGCTTGCGAAAAAGCATCGAAAGACTTTCTGAAGGAAAAGAAACCGAAACCACAGCCTCAAGCCGGACGACAGCAACCAACTAGGACCCAAGGCAATCAGCAGCAGCAACAGCAACAGCAGCAGCAAAAACAGTACTCGGGAAACTCGAGGCCCCCTGCGAAACAGAACAAGCCGCCTCGGCAGACAGGAGGGAACCGATCGAGAAGTCGAGGCCGGTGGTCGAGCTCCCGCTCCCGGTCGAGCCAGAATCGGCGGTAAACATGGTAAGATCGGCTGGTCGCTTGACTCAATTCATTAATAACTGAGCTAACTTGACCTTTGACCCAGTCGTATTAGAAGCCATAAAGGGTTACAAAATTCTGTTTATTTCCCCACCTCAACCAAGGCCTTTCCTTCCAGAACCAAAATTACCTTCCGCTATGCACACGTGATGCCCCAAAGAAATAGATCGACTTATAAACAAAGGCGCGATTGCCGAAGTCGAGCCGACTGCAGATCAATTTTTATCGACATATTTTTTAGTTGAGAAACCTACAGGTGGCGTGCGCTTTATTTTTAATCTCAAAGACCTGAATCGTTTCATTGATTCGCCACATTTTAAACTGGAAGACTGGAGGACTGTCGTACGGTTGATGTTACCAGACATGTACATGGCGTCAATAGATATTGAAGACGCATATTTGTTAGTCCCCATTCATCCTAGTCATAGTCGTTAATTACGTTTTCAATGGGACGATTCTGTGTTTGAGTTCCAGGCATTACTTTTTGGACTCTCGACGGCTCCTTATATATTTACTAAAATTATTCGGCCCCTGACAACCGCTCTCCGAAAAAGAGGATTCGAATCGGTGGTTTATTTAGACGATTTTCTCATACTGAGTCCATCCGCGAATCATTGTCGTAGTAATGCCGAGGCACATATTAGTCTGCTTACTTCGTTGGGTTTTATAATTAATTTTAATAAATCGGTTCTAGATCCGGTAACGTCGATTAAATATTTGGGATTTATATTTGACTCGGTTCGTCAAACATTGGCAATCCTCGAAGAACGCCGCTTAAAACTCCTGAATATGATCTCCGAATTTGCACGAAAACGTCGATGCCCTACACAAGAATTTGCCAGCATAATTGGCTCTCTAGTTTCGGTCTGTCCCGCGGTACGCTATGGGCTTCTTTACACGAAACAGTTCGAGAGGGAGAAGTTTTCAGCGCTTTGCTCTTCAAATAACAATTATTCAGCTCGTATGAATATTCCAAGTGTGCTAAAAGCAGATTTTGACTGGTGGATCGAAATATTATCGGATTCGACACAAGCGAACACCATATCGACAGGCAATTATGTACGCGAAATTTTCTCAGACGCATCCCTTACAGGGTGGGGCGCATCCTGGGACTCACAGCGCGCTCATGGCTGGTGGTCAGCTGAGGACCGTCTTTTGCACATCAACGCTTTGGAACTAAGAGCAGCCTTTTTTGCATTAAAATGTTTTGCATCCGATTTGCACGATTGTGAAGTCTTACTCAGGGTAGACAACACTACTGCGCTTTCTTACCTCAACCGCTTCGGGTCAGTACGCTTCCCCCATCTTTCATCTCTCGCCAGAGATATCTGGCAGTGGTGTGAAGAAAGACGAATCGTCCTTTTTTCTTCATATATAGCTTCCGCCGAGAATATAAATGCCGACAGAGAATCACGGAAATCGGACACTGACACAGAATGGTCGCTGTCAGAGTCCGCGTTTGCTATAATCAATTCACAGTCCGGTCCTTTTGACGTAGATTTGTTTGCTTCTATGTTAAACCACAAGTATCCGCTTTATGTTTCTTGGGTTCCTGACCCGAAATCGTGGGTCGTTGACGCATTCACCATCTCGTGGAGCGATCTGAGGTTTTATGCCTTTACTCCCTTCATCCTCATTCCTCGCGTCTTGCGAAAAATTGTAGATGATAGAGCAGAGGGTATTTTAGTTGTACCTTGGTGGCCATCCCAACCTTGGTTCCCTTTGTTTCGACGGCTTCTGTTAGGCGAACCACTTATTTTACAACCAACTAAAGATTTGCTTATTTCTCCTCTTAGGAACCAGCACCCAGCTCACAAGACCCTTTCCCTGGGGGTAAGGAGACTATCCGGATGGCGTATATAAATCGAAAAATTCCGGAGCGGGCCATGAAAACTATGCTCGCATCACTGGCTGACTCTTCTATTAAGCAATACACAAGGCCTCTGCGGTCTTGGTGGAAATTTTGCCAACAACGCCAGTTTCCAGTGTTTCAACCGACTCCAGAGCAAGTCCTTGATTTTCTCGTAACAGAACTCGAACGTGTCGGATCTTACTCCACTTTAAATACATCGCGATCGGCTGTTTCTTTAATTTCGCACATTGAAATTGGAAATGACCCTCTTGTTAAACGCTTTTGTAAAGGAGCGGGGCATCAAAAACCCCCGCGTCCTAAATACAACCATGTGTGGGATCCGGAACCCGTTATCGTAAAACTAAAAACATTGTATCCGTACGAAAAATTATCTTTGCAATTGTTAACAAGAAAGTTACTTGTATTATTAGCTTTAGGTTCAGGGCAGCGTTGCCAAACTTTGTCATTACTTAGAATTTCGCAAATCGATGTTAACAAAGATAGTTTATCTATTCGTGTTCCTGATCGCATAAAAACATTAGCACCAGGGCATGCTCAACCGTTATTGTACTATCGACGTTTTTGCGACATGAGAGAACTGTGCATTTTAACAATCTTAGACGCGTATTTGAAACGCACGAAAAACCTTCGACCGTCGGACTGCGATTTTTTGTTTATAACGGTTCAAAAACCTCACAAACCACGACCTCTCAAACTATAGGTCGTTGGATACGCCGAACGTTAAAAGCGTGCGGCATCACTGACGAATTCGGGGCACACAGCACTCGTCATGCATCTACTTCGTATGCTGCGAGGAAAGGTGTCACAGTCGACATTATAAACCAAGCAGCTTGCTGGTCCGGACAGTCGCGAGTATTCGCGCGATTTTATAATCTTCTTCCTATTGTCGACCCAGCGACATATTCGGACGCAGTTTTTTTGTCAGCGAACAACTGAAATGTAATTCTCACTCGTTGTAACACATTAATAACTAATTTTAAACGAATCAAAAAAAAAAATAAAATATGTTTTCAGTTAAATGTAGATTCAAATATGATTTTTATAATTAAAAATAAAATTCATATAATTAAAAACGATTTTCGCGTGTCAAATTAGTATCTAAACATCTACTTTGTTTATTCATCCGGACGAGACCTCCTAAATAATTATAAGATTAAACGAACTTGCAAAGTGAAGTTCGATCTTGATTATTTTGGAGGTCTCGTCCGGATGAAGTTCCCACCCAGGGCTTTTTTACCCACCCTACGGAACATAATTCCGTCATTTGCCACGCAAGCTTTGAAATAATGAGAAGCCAACGGCCGAGAGGACCAGTCAGCGGCGCGGACCGAAGGTGGTACCACAAGCCAATTTTTTGATTGGCTAGATTTGAAATTTGTTGCCTAAGCGCGTCTGGGACGCTACTACTTTGT
>JABFPM010004544.1:0-12469 GCA_022817325.1 Idris sp. 1 HC-2018 | reverse complement strand
GCGCTGACTCAATCTAGAATATTCACGGATCAGTTATCCATATAGTGTTCTTTGTTCTTATTATTCATTCCACTTTGTGTCTCAGTACTGTTAATATCGTTTGTGATTACTTTAATTAAACTTGTTTGTTTTATTTCGGTTGTTGTTTTAGTTTCTCAACGCCATTTCTCAATAGTTTTAGATTGCTTATGCTAACATTTTGCCTGCCTATACGCATCCACCTAAATTTTATTTGAACTTTATCCTTCTATAATTGTGTTATTAGTTTCTCAAATAGTGCTATGGCAAAAGTTCAATACTTAGTACAACACTCTTGCCTCCAAAGTTATATAAAATAAATAAACCAGTTTTTCTGTCAACTTGTTGCAAACGATACTGAAAATACAAATTTTGTTTCCAATATACATTCGAGGGAGTGTGTGACTTTTGATATTCGCTATTCGTAAACTTTTTTACAAGAATCACGAACTATGAAATTACTTTTCTACAGGATTGCTTGGTCGTTTTTAGATATTTGGATACCATAAATTTGCATTTATCAATATTAGTTCACAATTTTAAAGATATATTCGAAAATTTGAATCCAGTGTCATATATAATACAAGCTACATATATTTTTTAAAATGTATTTTTTTTGTATAAATACAAAACTTTAAAATAGATACATGTCAAGTAAACTCATTAAAGCCTAAACGCACGGATTTCGATTCCTTTTTTTAGTGCACATATTTTCTGTAATAACAGGCTTAAAAAAATTCTAAACATATCAGTTCTGTCGTAAAATTTATCGAAATTCCAGAATGTGTTAACAACATTTTCAAAAATGCAGACCCAAAAAAGTTATGATCCATTTTTTAGAAAAAACAGCAATTTTCTCAAAAAATTTTTCTTAAATCTAATTTTTCACATCAAAATTAAATTTAAACAACTGCGTCCATAGACCTTGAACTATAGTGTGTGTGTATGAAAATTTATAAAATCAAGATAGCGGTGCTCAGTATGGGTACTTAAATGCTATGGTGAACTCATTATTTTTCGAATATATTTATTTATTTTGATAAATTCCATATACATTGTGTTTTTGGCAAGTTATATGCATATTTAAACAAAATTTATCAAAATAAATAAATATATTCGAGAAATAATGAGTTCACCATAGCCTTTGAGTGCTAATTATTTACATTTAATTTTGATGTGAAAAATTAAATTTAAGAAAAATTTTTTGAGAAAAATGCTGTTTTTTCTAAAAAATCAATCATAACTTTTTGGGTTAACATTTTTGAAAATGTTGTTAACACATTCTGAAACTTTGATAATTTTAGATTAGAGCTGATATGTTTAGAACTTTTTTAAACCTGTCAATACAGAATATACATGTGTTGAAAAAAGTAATCGAAATCCGCCCGTTTGGGCTTTAATGAATGAAAGATCTTATTTCACGCTATAAAAAAAATCTCATTTAATTATCCAAAATTAAATTTTCTTTCGTTTCGTGTAAAATAAAAAACTTCATTTTATTGGTGTCGATATTCTATTTCTGTACATTGTTTTCATGTATCTAATTTTAAAGCAATTAGTGAAAGCTTATTATAGCTTTGTGAAAAAATAATGATTAAATTAATGAGTAAATTTAAAATTACAATTAATTACAAGATTATTGTAAAAATGATAAAAACCTGTTTGTTCAACGGATCATTTATTTATTTTTCAATTCCTTTATTGTTTTGAAATCTGCAAAAAAAACTATTAAAATTCGACTGAAATTTGATTTAATTTATATTATTTAAATAATAAAAATGAGAAACAAATGAAATAAATTACTATTATTTATTAACACATTTTTGAAATAATTTTTATGAATATATCATAATTTTAATTTATTTTCTTTTTACATTATTTTTTTAATATTATTATAAATTTGTTAATGCAATTTTGTAAAATAAAAGAAAACATCACTGCCATTCAGAAGTCAGGAATAATCAATGATAAGTTAGATCAATGTTTTGTGTCACTATCTGATAGACAACGCAGATGTGCGCTTATAACATCAAAGTTGTCAGTGGTACAAAATCGAGAAAAATCTTAATTAAGAAAATACCTCTAAAATTTAAATGTTTACTTTTTACATAGGAATTTATTTCTGCACAATATTAGTATTAAAAAATGAAAAGATTTTTCAAATAATTTGAAATTGATAATAAAGAATATCTATTAACTGTAATTCATATTTATTTTTCTGAAAAAGCAGTGAGTTTAATTACTACCGATAAAATATTTTCATGTTATAATTAAATTTATTGATCAATTCAATCAGTTTATATAAGTAAAACCAATAAACAGTAATGCAAAAATACATTTAAATAAGTAAAATATAATTAAATTGTTTAAAAAGTTTATGATATCAAAATTATTTTTATCTACTGTTACATTTTTGTTATGCTTGAAATTCATTAAATGTTTAGCCAAAAAAGTTATAAAAATAAAATTTTTAAAAAAAAGTATACTTTCTTAGAATTGTTTACAGCATATAATTAATTTTTATAAGTTTGTATCAGAAATTTTGTTTAAAAAATAAATAATAAAAATGTATGTATTTGAGTTTTATATCCACACAGTTCAATTATAATTACATAACTGAATGTGGTCAGAGGTTATTGCAGGACATTGAGATAATAGAGAAGGATATTTCTGTAACTATAAGCAGGCTTGAAATTGATGGTTATAAGCTATACTCAATGCAGATAAATAACAATGCATTTCTAGGCTGTTCAATACAATTTTAAAAATGTGATAATATATTTTCATGATAAAGGATAAAATTTAGGATGGGAGATTATTTTATATCTTATTAAAAATGAACAATTACACGTTTTGAAGTTTCAAGTGTTCTTTTTTTACGTATAAAAAAGAACATTCTTGAGAGCATCTTAATCATAATTAAGTGGAAATTTATGTGTACAGTGTAAAGAATCTCATTTAATTAAAGAAAGACAGAAGATTCAGTAGTGCAATCTTGATTTAGTCGGTCTATGGATAAATCGTCTAAACTAAAAGTGTGATAGTCCTATGCTTAATGAGAATTGGTGTATTTTATAATGCATGTTTGGACAAAATTAAATCAGAATTTAATATTCTAGTGGCAACGTAGTTTTGATATTTTAATACACAATCTATACTTATATTTGAGTGTCACGTGAATTTTGAGAATCCTGCAGTATTATGGGTATAATTTTATCAGTTTATTTTATTTATATTATCATATTTTATAATATAAACTCGTTTAACTTTATTGTATTAAGATATTACGACATATTGTTTAAAATCTGGATACCCATTCTCGTCAAGAATTAATTTACCTTAATACGGTGAAATTATTAATAAAAAGTTGATAAAATTATTAAAATTCAATTTTTAGGAGCAGTAAAATAAAATCAAATTGTATTTGATATAAATTTAGATAGATAGTTTCAACTTGTGAAAATTGATTTTAATAAATTTTGATTTGGCTTCAACCACCAACAGTTGTTTTTCCTACTATATTTGAGCAACTGTTTCACCTGTTAATTAGATTATTGATAAACTATTTATTTGCAACGTTGTTAGATTAATTTCAGACCCTTCTAGTCTACGTGAGATAAATATATGCTCCAGGCAAAAATTAAATTATAGCCAAACTAGGCTTTTGGTTGAGCTTTTTGCTTGTTATAAACTTTTTCAATTTTTTTAATATTAACAATTTTAAATCAAAATAATATGTATCTCTAGATTCTTCAATACTTCAAAGAACAAAGTTTCAAAAATCAATAAACTACATAATTAAGAAATTATTTATTTAAAAAGTCTTTATCCTTAACAATAAATCAATATTCTTGAATAATGTAATTAAATTCTGGAATATTGGATTATTTAACGATTTCAGATGTACAATGAAAACGAATTAATTAGTATTATACGTCAATGTAGACACAGTTAGAAGTCGAATTAATACTGAAATAAAATCGATAAATAATTATCCGCGGTCGTATAGTCACACGTAACATTTAAATGAGCTACACGGTTTTACACTATTGAACGAAGAAAACATGCTATGATTTTCTTGTCAGCCTGTGATTTAACTGAGCTAAAATGTTCTATCTGCACTTTTGTTACAGTGTCAAGACTGTTCTTTCATTAGCCTATTTGCTTTTACAGCTTATTATAAATAACAAAACAATGATTGTCACACAGCTCGTCCAAATTTTTCATAAACCTATTTTAAAATAATCTATCAATTTCTGATCAATCTATAATTGAAATGTACAATTTCAAATAAAATTGATTCTTCTACTGAAAAGCTATATTTGAATGCTTTGTTATTATGATGAACGAAAATATCATAATGGTAACGGCAAAACAAGCGATATACGGATATGCAAATACATTTTTAAATAACGATTTTGTTCCAAATTAAGAACTGCTAACAATTAATTAATAGCCATGCCAATAGTTTAACATCTGACCTCTGCCAGTTTGTAACTTTAATTGAAGCAAAAAAAGTCTCCTTAAGAGTGAAGTAAAACTAATTACACTGAGAGAAATAGAGATTGTTAAACCAAAAATCAAGACTGTAAAATGCAGCAGTCAGCAAATTGTAAAAATTAAAAACAAATCGTATTATTTAATTTAAATGTCTAATTTTTCTAATTAGCTCTTACAATACAATCTGCGGATCGTTACAATTTAGATAGTAAATTTTTTATCAGTTACTCTCATAAGTTTTTAATGTATTGGATCTCATAATGTCTGTTTAACTAATTTTAAAATTCTTTGTAATGGACCATTGCAGGAGCACTTAAATTTGTGGTCATATGTAACATGTTTTCTTTTCTGTGAAAGTTTATAATGGTAATTTAAATTCACTTTCTATAGTGTTGCTGAAATACCATGTTTTCCTCCACATCCTTTTTTTCCTCACAAAGGTTCCGGCTTTTATTTGTTACTGAATAGTCATTTACTGTGAACCAAAAAATAAATTTCTGGCATGTATTTGTAACTTTGTTAACATTTCATAAATATAATTTTTTTCTCTTAAAATTACTGATTTATTTATTTGATATAGATATAATTCATCTGGCTTTTATGCTGCACATTTCTGTGCTTGTGCAGTTTAAAAATATAAATTTCAATGTCACGTTGCCCACATTTTTCTTTTAACACAAAGTATCAAAAAAGCTATAACTTGATAACGAGTCTTTACCAATAGAAGTAACACAGGTCGATATCGAACGGTAATCGAATTTGCCGCTTGTCAAGATGGGACGCTGAGTGAAAATGCTTTCATACAACAAAATCGTCCTCTCGAATGCGTGCATTTAGACAAAGAGTCACGTATTTACATTTCTTAGGATCGCTTTTTTGAACTTTTTTCGGCTTATTGCAGCAATTTCATTTTATTTATTTAACTTATTGTTGTTCATCTTTTTTGGCTTTTTTTATAATGAAATAATGTATATCTTTTAATTCAACTTTCGATTGTGTTTTATTGTTCATTTCATTAAAATTAAATTCATAAAATCAACAATATATACATACTTTTTAATAGAAATAAATAAAAACAAATCAAAGTACTCGAATAAATTTGTTAGATCTAACCTAAACTTCATTGAATAAGCTATTCGCTTTAATTGCTTTATAGATATTTAGTATGTTGAAAGAAAGCATCATCAAATTTTCAATTGCAATCAAAATAAATAAAAACTGCAATCAAAATTGTTACACAGATAGAATTTTTTTGCTTTTCACTCATTAAGAATATTTTAAAGCTAAAAAAGTACATTTTTACAACAATGAATTTTCTGTAAAATTTTTTGTAGAATAAAAATTTTATTGTACAATTTTCTATAACTTTTTTAAACAAAAAAACATTATATTAATTGATTTTTATTGTATTAATTTTAATTAATATAAACTTTCTGAAATTTTAATTTTATATATGGTTTAAATTGCATGAATTTAATATTAGAGTAACTTCGACGCTCTGTTGTCAGAAATCATACGATTGTCGAATGAAATTGGGAGTATAATTGTTAATAAAAAAGTATAGAATTTTATTCAGGTCAATATGTGAATTTCGTTCGAAAAATTAACAGTATAAAAGCTCAGATGTGAAGCTTATAGTTACACTATGAAATTTATATTTTCATTTGTACAAAACGATGTGTTTTAATTTTCACGCTATATTCGTTTAATAAATACAATGTAATATTTCCAATTCATTACAGAAGTCGTACAATCATATTTTGCACTGTTCAATTTTTTATAAAACTCTATTTTTAAATTGTGATTTTTTTAACACAAAAGTTGATCCATTAAAAAAATCTATTGTTTATAAATGTAGTACAATACTGGAATGCTCGATTTAGGTTTTATTGCAGTTCCCTTTTTGAATTGCTTTTAATAGCTCTGTCCATTGGTACATAAATAAATATTCAGATTTACAGATGGTACAAAATTTGAAAAACATATCGCAAATTTCTGATCTGAAGCAAATGACGCAGCATTTTACATGTTTAACGATTAAGAGATGAATTTGGAAAGCACAGCATTTCAATAAAAATGGTTAGAGCACCAATCGAACGATAATTCCGAACCAACGGACACCCGATGGAACAGAAATAAGTTGAGAACAAACGTTTCGTTTGCATTGTGAAACGACCGTTTGACTTTGTACATCGTAAGAGCCTTGTGCACTCGAAATTAACTTAACATAAAATATTGAGCACATTTTATTGAAAAATGTCTTATTTCATTGCTTAGTATCTTTTTTTGCTGATAATAAGACATCCTTTTTAATTGATAAGAAATTACTTGTAAAACATCAAATGTTTATGACAAAATTTGATTTGATTTTATAATAATTAAATCTAATTAGACAAGAAATTTGAGGCTCTGTGACCTGATTTAATTACATTTGAATACAAAAGTACATAAAAGTACAAGAAATAAAGCAATTTTGAAGGCTCATTTTACATATTTTCCCATTTCTTTTTTTTTTAAATATTTTTTTAATTTAATAAGTGAAATTTTATTTAAAATGAGAAGATATACATTTTTAAAATTTAGATGTAGAATCAAGTAGATTGTATCAAAACTTATGTTCGAAGAGATTATTCATATTTTTAAAAATAAAGGAAAAAGTGACTTATTCAAATTTAAGAATATTCTAAACATGTAAAAGCATTCATAATATAAATTTATTTCTTTTACATTACTGGAATACTTAAAAAATGTAAAACTATTATTATATATCGGATCAAAACACTTCACGCATATAGGAAAAAAGATATGAGAATGATAAAAACTTAAGATATACTTATGTTAAATCTACAGACAGAAAGTAAGCTTATGTCGATTTCTATTATTTTTGTATGAACAAATACATTCTAAAAGCTTCATTCAAGATATTCTTGTTGCTATATAACTTTTTGATTTATAAAATTTGTATGAAAAAATGATATTGACTGTCTCTTTATTCATGTCATAAATTCTATAAAATACACTTCAACATATTGTTTTGTACACGGAAAAGTTTTCGGGGCATCAGGCGTACTTGCTATGATACGTCCGTCGAATTATAGGTTATGGTGCAACAGATGCCCCATAAACGGGGCATCAGAGCTCCTGCAATGAAAGACATTCAAAGGCGGGACAGCGGTTGCGCCAAATTCGGTGCGTCTGATGCCCCGTATGATGTCTTAACATTTAATACATCGGCTGTACTATATGGAGCATCCGATGACCCAACATTTTTTCTGTGTAAATATAGGTGTAAATACAAAGAAAACTAAATCGCTAGAACAGATAATGTACAATTTACATCGAAATTTTAACTTTATATATTGCATGAGATACAATATACATTGTTTCCTCCTGAATCAAAATTGAAAATAATGAAACATTTAATTACGAAATTTTAAAATCATCTGCAATGTAAAGTGAAATATTTTGATACTTGTATACTTATTTTATAAAAATATAGAATCTTAATATTCAATAAATAATACAACAAAATAATCACTCTACACAAGAATAATTTTAAATGATAAAAGACATAGCGAAACTAAAATGTCGATATTCGAGTATCTTATTGTATTTTAAGCATCACAAAAGGAACATCAAAAGATTGTGAAATATTCCTTTCTCTTTAGTTTTCATATATTATTGTTTTCATTTCTTGTGTTTTATAATAAAGAAACAACAAAGTTTATGCAGCAATTGAACGAAAGCAATTGGCAAGAAGCAATGTTGCGTATTATCACAACTATATGTCATCAAAATGTTATCAAGACAGGAAGGAAGAAGCAACAGTTGCCAGCAAAATTTCACGGAATAGAACCTTGTCTCAAGAGAAACCTTTTCAGATACTTGCCGGAATTCATTCAAAGTTTTTAATCAATATAATCTTTCCAAATGGAAAACAATATACGGAAAATGAAAAAGAATTCCCTATGACCAAATATTTTAGAATGAATATATTTTTAATTTAAATTTAACATAGTTTTTTTTTATTTAATAAACAAAAAATTAGTATAAAATTTGAAAAATTGTCAATTATTATTTAATGCGATAATAATTAAGTTTTCCAAATAAATCGATTATAATAACTAATGATGTTAACTTCTGTTTTGCAATTTAAAATATCTTATTTTTGCCATATGAATATAAATTAAAAATTTGGATATTAGATTTTATTCCACTACTTCATTAGATTGCAATAAATTAGTAAAGCTAACCACACAACTGAAAGATACAACTTCAAATTGTTAGGGCAACTCGAGCAGTGAAATTTAATAATTGGAGAGTTACATATTATTAAGGCTAGAAATAGATTAAACGTTAATAAATTTTATTACAGGAGTATTAAGTTCTGGAGGACGTTTATGTTGGTGGAGTAATTTAAGAAAAAACAAAACATCTGAATAAATGTATAAATAAATTAAAAATGTTGTATAAATTGTAGAAATATTTTTATTAATACAATGTGTTTTTCTTTAAGAATCCTGTATAAAATATAACATTGTTCTAAAAACAAAATATATGCATGATCGTGAATAAAATATCCTTTATTGAACACTGAAATAGAAAAAGCAACTTTTGGTCATATGCCAACAATTGTATATAGCTTTTTATCAAAAATTGTAAATTCAAAATAAAATTGAGTTTTCTTGAGATTAGATCTAGGTTTTTATTGAATTTGCTATTTCTTGATGACCTTGAGCCACAACATTCTCTAAGTAGGCAATGCCAAGCTACAAAATTGATATTTCAAACCAATTTCTATTGCATTTGTTAAATAGTTTCATTGAACTATTAACAAATTTAAACACGATAACTTTATTTAATTTCAGAGAAAAAAACTTTTAGGAATAATAACAAAATTGTTAATGGCGTTTAGGGAAGAAATAATGATAACAAATAGAGAAAAATTAGAAATGTTTAATCAATTTATGTTTAAAAAATAAATGGATGTTTTTAAAAACTTATTGTAAAAAGTAAGTCGGATTTTCCTGCACCGTCATTCCAATTTTTTATAATCTAACTTAAGGTGGAAAATCCATTCCAGCTTTGACCTGTGAATCGCTCAATATTTTGTCAAAACATTGCTATTTTAATAATATTATTAACAAAATATTTTTATATTCTGGCGAATTTTTGAAATAATTCAATTTAAAAATTTTCCTATCTTGAAATGTAGGTTATAGTAGGGCCACCATATAAACAAAAACCGACAAAAAACATGGTCCCTTTTTATATTGTGGCACTACTCTAACCGTACTCTAACTGTGTCAAGATGAAAGCATGTTCATTTTCAAAGTGAATTCGGCAGGATATGAGGTATAAAAAAATAATGTTAATAATTTTATCAAAATAACTGTTTAAACAAAATAGTGAGCAATTCACAGGTCAGAGCTAATAATGAATATTTTGCATTAAATATATTAATTTCGTGAATGAAAAAAATATATGTATACATTTCTTAACATATCTATGTATGTGTATCGTTTATTTTCTCACTATAAACTCAGAAAAATGTATGTAGTCACTTTTAGAAAAACATAATACTGGTAACAGCAGTTCTATTTTAATGATATATTTTACAGTAATGATAACTATAAACCTAAATGAGACTATTCCAACTGTAGTCTAAAACCAGTTTTATTTACCAAAACAATTTTTCTGAATGGTGAAATAAATGGAATATTTTCTGAGCCAGATACATGTATCGAGTATTCTGCATATAACAAATATCACCTCTTTTTTAAAAAAGTATTGTATATTTGTCTTTACAATTTTGTTAAATTTAAGCTTACCTAATATTGATAGAATATAAATTCAGTGACGAATCTTAAAAGCTAAAGGGGCGTTGAAGTAGCTTTGTATACTCATGTACACTTTTCACGTTTTCTGTTTACTACTTCGCCATCAAAAAATTAAATGCCCACTGCACCAGTTAGCACTGAGTAGCTCACCTATAACAAACAAAATCATTATTACACTATAATATATTGCTAAATAAGAATATATATTGGTAATATGCCAATTATGTTTTAATGATTTCATCCATACACACATAATTTATATCATTAGAATTCGTTATTGGAATAATATATATTGCCTTAAGGTTAAATTATAATTACTTTTTTAGGCGAATTTGGCATTATTAAACAAGAATATTTCAACTGTAACTATAATATTCGTGAATATTATGTTTTGATTTTGTCTTTAACTTTATGTCACAGAGTAATGCCTATTTTGCCAACCAAAGTAGTTCTTGTTAATGTTCCCTCAGCAGTTGTGCAAACTAATCTTTCAACGGCTGGTTGTGATGAACCATATGTATGCATATATATTATATGTGTATATGTTGAACTATGCATATACATTCAGAGTAACGTATGCATAAAGGATGTAAGCTAAGGATAACACATTTCCAATTGATTGCTACCTAAGGGTAACTTCATTTATATAAATAAACGAACGTTTGTCAAATTATGACTCTGGTAATTACCAAAAAGGTCATTCAAGAACTATTACACTTACATACAACGTATGTTTTTAGAGGTGAGAGAAATATTATTAAAATAATATTTAATAATTATTTAAAATAAAATAAAATTTAATATTTAATATTTAATAATATTTAATAATATTTCTCTCACTATACGATAAATTTTAATAGTGATTTTACAATTAATTTTTTTTTTTAAATATAATTTCTTATATAAGTTAAAATAAAATTTAAATTACCGGTATATTGTTATAAGAAAATAAACCGAACGTATTATTCTATTATAAACTTAAATGTAATAAAAAATTGGATCTTTTATGAAAATTATGATAATTAATTAACACTATTATGCACTAGACAAGTACCAATAGTCGTTTCTTTATTAATAAATGATAGTTAGCGTTTCACCGGTTTCAAGAAAAGTGTAATGCTGGCATATGACTGTCGTCTGCCAGCTCTGGCGCAAGCACTTGCCGTTTATAAGTATAGGGGATTCCTAGAGATTTCCATGTATACTTTTGGATAACAATCCGAGTCGAACTACATTACTACAACTTATAAAGACAATTATTTTTGTTTAATTAAAATTAAAATTGTAATCTTTGTCAACATTTATCAAGCCATATTTTGACAGGAAAATATTTCATTATAAAGTCAGATAAAAATTACGACATGTGTGATTTTATATATTTGCCATTTTTAATCAGACTTGTACTATTGCCAAGTTTTCAATGTATGAGTGACTTTTTTGTGTAAATACGCACAAATATTCACATATGTACATACATACGTACTCACGTATAATTAAAAATCTAACCCATAAAAGTTCTTTCAAATGTACTAATTTTGACATACTGCGCAGTCTGATTCAAACTATTCAAAATTGTCATTAAAATTTGAATATTATAATTTCTATAAACAAATTAGAGCACTTATTAATTTAAAATTCACATTTCTGATGAATTGAATTTATGAATAGAATATTTACGAAGAGAATTATTTAATCAAATTAATATATTGTTTTTTCTAACTTTAGTTTAATTTTCAGCTATTTGCTTTTTATATTTTCTTTTCAATATACACGCAGAAAACTGCACACGTCTGTTACGTGTGCTGCAAACGTCTGAGACGTGTCTGCGCACGCATCACACACTTGGGGCGCTGACTTGTGTAATACACATCTGACAGTGTTGTTACAATCGTGCTAATCATTTGCGTACAAGCATAAGACGTGCGCCACGATTCGGCAAAATTGGAATTTCTTGGTACACATCTCAGATGTTTGTAGCACACGTGACAGACGTGTGCAGTTTTCTGCGTGTAAAAATCTGCAATCTTACGTTCAGATTTTTTTAAATTTTTCATTCGAAGCAGAGTTAATATTGCGAATAAATAAAGAAATTACTATATACATAATAAAAT
>JABFPM010004543.1:0-12469 GCA_022817325.1 Idris sp. 1 HC-2018 | reverse complement strand
AGGCACTAACAGCAGCCGTTTTGCTATCTCAGCCAAGGTACATGCAAGGTTATACTCTCATTTGCCTAAGTGTGATATCAAGATTACCGGGACCAGAAAAACATTACCAAATCTGTGCCGATTACACGGAATATAGTATATTGATAGAAAAAAGAGTTTTTTTTTAAATTCAACGTCTTATCAAGGTTGGGTATCACTCAAAATACACGCAACATTATATACTTCAAATTACATGAAAAAATTTTTTTTAATAAAACCCATTTAATGTCAAACACATATTTTGCCGGGACAAAAATGTCTGAATTTAAAAGTTTGAGTTTACAAACTCTTAGGAAGATTGATTTTAGGATAAAGTTAAATGAATTAATATAATAATAAGTTTAAATTAAATTACGTCAAAGTGAAAGTAATTCTCATCTTAAAATCGAAACTTAAAAGCAGCAGTACATAAAATTTGGTTTTATTTTTATCAAACTTATATTAAAATGGATAGCCTGAAAATCTTGTGAGAAAATGTTTGTACACGGCATTTTGAAAATCTGATTAATTTCTTGATTATACACAGAACTGTTATTGTTATTAATGATTTGCCCTTTTGATATAGACAATTTCGTTGAAAAGCTTCGTCGAGAGTTAATTAAGCTGATATTTTACTAACAAACGTACAAAAACGGGCTCCCAAGTAAATATGAAAAGGCAAAAAGTAGAGATTCCCTTTCTCTGCAGTTGCACGACTAATAACATTAATGTAACATAATGTAAGTAATGTAATTGAATAAATACTTGGGCTAATGTGAAAGCAACTGTTTTCAGCCCTTCCCCTCCGAACGTTATATAACATGCTATAATCAAACTTGTGCATTACACGAGTTTGCCCTTCTGCACGTGATTACTTCGCGTAATGATCTATAATGATATACATTTATTCATTTGGAAATATTTGGATAATGAAGGGAAGGGGGGGATGGTGATCACCATTGGAATGTTTTTGGCAATGATGTGTGCATGCTTCGTATAAATTGACGCCAGAATGTAATTTATGGATTGAAGAATGTTAGTTTAATGTAAATGTTTGCAAACTGTGCGCGGAAAAAGATTACGCATATTATGAAAATATTTCATCAGAATTTGGGATGCACCATTATTAAACAAAATTTAATTACACGATAGTTGCCTAAAAGCAATAAACGTAATATATAAAAAACATTTTTGTTTTTAGCGTTTTTTTTTGTTTTTCATCTAAATTTCTCAATCTAGGATGAATGTTCCAATGAATGAACACTTAAGCATTTTTTTAAACTATTTTTTAATTAATCTTAATAACTAATGTAAAAAATTATATTAACAAAGTTACAATAGATTATGTATACATTAAATTTTAAGAAATGTATATTTGTATTATTTATTTTTATCAAATACCCTAGTAGAAATTTAAATCAGGCTGAAAAATGGCACTGATCAGGATTCCATGTGACCTGATCAGGCATTGATCGGTTATTCATCTTGGGCGCTATATCAGAGCGTGACATCAGGTTGTACTGTGGCCCTGATAGGGCAGCTCGGTGTAAAAAGACAACCATATAAGGGCCTGACCAAGACCCTGCAATATATCCTGACTACATCAAAAACATTTCATCGGATCAGGGCCTGAAATGGGTACTGATACGTAGAAGGCTTTTTCTATGGTGCTGTCAGGGAATTTATATCAGTTTTTTTATCAGAGCCGGACAAGAAAATTTTTCAAATTTCCAATTTATAATAAAAACAATGTACCATAAGTAAATGTTTAAATTATTCAGCAGCAAATTATTTTAGTCTTTATCATGACATACTTTGTTTTTTTTTTAAATAAATAAAATTATACAAATTTAGGCAGAAAATTTGTATTATATATTTTTTCAGGTTATAAAAATTAAATCTAATATGGCCCTGGTCAAGTAACAAGAATATTTTGTCGCCGTAATTAAATTTCTGATCAGAGCCATAACAATACCCGCCGTCACGCTCTGTATTGGTACCTGATTAGAAAATCTTTTAAGGGCCTGATAAGAATGCCTTGTTCTAGATAAGTTTGCTAGCACTTAATAAAATGAGTTTAGGGCCTGAAATGGCTTTGATCAGGCAGCCAAACAGTCAGGCTTCCATTTTCTATCCTGATCAGAGACACATTTTTGCCATGGCCAGCCCTGTTACATTTCTACTAGGGTACATGAACCATGTATGTTCACCATGCATGATATAGACGAATGCATAAACCATGCATGGAAATGGCTTATAGATTATGTGTATGATTTTTACATACACTATTATAAGTCTCTGTGGTTCAGGTTTTAGAACTTTATCTTAACACCTCGGAGTCTCGAGTTCGATTTTCGGTCAAATCCTTCAAGTCATACATGACCCATACATGATGATAGTCATGCATGGTTAGTGCATGATTTTTTTATCCATGCATGAACCATGTAAAATTTCATACATTCATGTTTCAACTATCTAAACAAATCTCATGTATGAATTTTACATGAAACGCGGTTAGTCCACGTATGACAAATATACATGAACCATACATGTACCATGCATGAGACCCTTAAATATTTTTTCACGGGTAGTTATTTCAATCCATGGTCCATGCATGGTCCATGCGTGATTTCAAAATGTATGTTCTGATCATGTAAACAAACTTCATGTATGGGATTTGTATGAAATTCGTCTATATCATACATAGTGAACATGCATGGCTCATGCATTTCAAATTCATGCATGAAACATGCATGAAATCGCTAAAAAAATTTTCACGGGATATGTTAAATTTAAATAGATAAGCGTATTATAAATGTATTAAACGTATTATATTATTATTCAATCAACTGATTTTTGTTTTTAAATTGAATTTTTTGTATAATACTTGTTTTCATCTAAAATTCTTTTAACAGTCTAAAGACTGTAGAAACTTACAGTTCGCGCCATAATAGTAATAGTCAAGATTGCTATTTCGACAGTTCATTTTTCCCAGTGTAACTTATAGAACCATTTTTTATGAAGTAAATTGTTGTCTCCTGAACCAATTCTTTTTGCTTCAAGAAAGTTAAGCTCTAGCAATCACTGCAAGTTAACTAATTTGCCCTTAGAACTATGATCGACTTGAGATGATGCGTCGACATCGATCGAATAAGACCTTACAATTTACAGCTATTGCCATTGCTCTCTCTCTCTCTCTCGACATAATGCTGAAACGCGAATGTCATTGGTGCCGCACACGTGTGCAGGTGATTTTGCTTCTATACGTACACCCTTGGATGCGGGAGTGTAAACATCGATAGCATCACCCTTACAAGACAAGGCTCAGACTATATCCTATAAACCGAGTATATTCTCGCAGTGTATCGCACACGGTGCACGCGGTACCAGGCATCAGGATCACTGGCTGACAGGTTCCTAATGGAACCAGTAAATACTGTCCGAAGTAGGTTATGTTTTCTAAATGAGATCCCGATAATTGAGTTCGAAAAGTCGACATTGTCACTTTTCTTTCCCTCTGAAGTCTTTTTTCTCTGTGTCTTCGATAATTTTGCCAATTGACAGTTCAATTAATTTTTTGTTTTACAATTTTACACAAATTATAATTCAATTTACCGCCTGGGGTAGATTTTTTTTTTATTTTTCGATGCAACATGCATTCAACTAGTTTTCGTAGTGTTAAAAAACAGCTTGGATGATCGAAGAAAATAATCGATAGAAAAAATATCCGAAAAGATTATAAAATTATGCAAAAAGTATGTTCGTTAACAAAATCGAATATTCGATTACTATGAGACTATTTAAACTAATATACTTTGAGAGAATATCAATTTTTTTCCTCCACGAATTGAATCGTTTAATATTAAAATAGTTCGCGGTATCTTAGAATGAAATATTTAAAAATTACCACCATAAAGGTATGAAATTAAATTTAAAATTTTATCATTATGATCTTCAATTAAAAAATAACCCGAACACAAAATTGTAAATAATTAATCAAATTTTCGCAAATGTACTCAATTATTCAGTTTAAAAAAGCTAGTTATTTCTTTTATCAGAATTTCAATTCGATTTTTGAAATCTTGAACCGCGTTAATTATACAATTCAAAAATGCACACGCGGAAATTGCTCGGCAAATCGAAAAGTCAGGCGGATAGTAAGATTTTAAAGAAAATCAATGCTTATTTATTTTCGCGCTCCGATGGCTCATCCCTTCAGCGTGAAATGGATCCGACCTTTTTTGCCGTCCCTTTTCAACTTTCTTCGTTTCGCGCGCGCCTTGTCACACCGAATGACACCGTGATATAGAAGGACTTCTATCGTGATACGATCTATAATACGATTGAATCGTACTACATACACAGTAGTATAGTGCTCTGAAATAAAATCGCTTACTCTCAACAACGCGGCCACAACGCGCATTTTGTTATTGAATTCCCGATTGTTGACAAATTTATCTCGATAAGAGTTATTCTCTCCTTTTTTTAATTATGGAAAACTGATTTATTTTGACTTTTTATTCTTCGCCTCATCCATCAGTGGAAACAATTTTTCAGCCAAGATTCCCATCGATCGCCTGTGCTGATAAAAAATATATCGCGATATAGGTTCGTCAATTTATTCTTGCCGGCGTGAGTACTCGCTGATTAATGTTGTTGACTTAGGAGCTTTTATAACGTGCCCTTACTTCAATATCTGTCATTAATATTTAAAGGGGGGCAAGTAAACGGGATACGGATGATTTCCTACATAATAGGTGATGGAAGTTGGCTGTTTGTTCAACGAAAGTAGAGAATGAAGATGGAAAGGAAGAAGGGTGAAAAATTGTATAGATAAAATGGATAAATCATTGCAATATTTTGATACAAAGAGAACAAATAACGAAGTTAATTAAACAATTCATTCAATTAAATAAAATAAAATGTTATTTCTTAATACCATTTTATTGAGTTTAAGTTTACTGAATCAATAAAATTTTTCAATTTTTATTACCGTTTATTAATCTTTATTTTTTTATTAAAATTGCTTATTGTTTGAAGTATTTTTTGGAATTGTCTGTTAGATATTTTTATTCTTTATTATAGTTAAACCATGTATTTGACATCTTAATTAGACTTGCATATTGTTTAAATTTTATTTCAGGTATTTTTTGAAATTTCCTTTTAGGTATTTAACATTTTCTTTTAGATGAACTTGGTAGTAATAAATTAACAGATGATACATGGATGCAATAATCGTTGAAATAATTTATCGATTCTTGTATGTTTGTTAAGCGAAAAAAAAGAGATTGAAGAGAGAAAGGGAAAAAGGTTCAGAATAAAAAAAAGGAGAATGCCATATAGGTATAGCAGGATTGGTGCCACGCGCTCTGCACTCTCCAACAGCTGACGCAAAATGAAGGATGCATTAGGGAACAGGCAGTGACGTGTTATTTTAACGTACCCCCTGCGAGGCAATATAAAGTTAATAACATTTGATCCCATAACGTCGAAAGTTAATTCCTTTCGGCATTAATGCGGTGAGTGCAGGCCTGTGGTAATAAGATTGCGTTACACGCGGGATCCGGGGACGATATAAGGGCCGTTGTGGTCATAAACCTCGCTCGTAATAACGCTATTGTCTATTGCTAAAATCATCAGTCTTCGTTGCGAATATATTGGGATCAAAACGATAATTAATTGTAAATGAATTTTTTTTTATTACTGAACAATACAATTTATTTTCGTGAAATAAATATTTTGTTACTGGAAAATTGGGTAAATCTGAAAGTGAATCAGTGCAATTTTTTTAATTTTTATTCATTAGTAAAATAACATTTTTTGTTCAATAATATTTTCGACAAATAAATTTATTTTCACAAATTTTTCAGTAAAATAAATTTATGTTAACTATCTAAAAAATGTTTGCTCTCTTTAAAATGTTGATGACTTTTTGAAATAAAATTAAAAGGCGTTGATTTGCAAGAAATGTTTTGTCCGAAAAAATATTTTGTATCGCGTCTGGCGAATTATATTGCTGATTTCGGGGTGACTCCACTTTTCAAACCTTAAGAGGTTGGTTATTACATGACGAATGCGGCTGACTGCGCTCTTTTACGTTTTATATTGAATTCGAGACAATTGGAAACAAGGCGGCCTTTTCATAAGTTTGATAAAACGGTGCCGTTTCCTCGCGCGCTTTTATTTTCACGACGCGGGGATTACGCGCAAATCGTGTATATAATTCCTTTTTTTTGCGCGCATATAAATTTAACAAAACGTCATCGACGAATCGACGGTTCAAAAATTCTGCCACGAATTCAATAAACAAATATTTGGTGACGCAATTGTTTTTCATTCATGTTTGCGTGCGTTCGAAAAAAAATATAGAAAAGAAAAAAAAGAATAATAATAATAATAAAACTGCGGACACATATTGTCGAAAAAAGAAACGAATGCAAAATTTAGTTTTCAATCTAAATGCACGGGTATTGGTTTTATTTTTCGAAGCAGGGGTAGCTTTCACTTCGCACGCGTTCTGAATAAAAAGTTTACCACGTACATTAAAAGGTCAGACCTATCGGCTGCTCGAATTCCTGCCGATATCCTCGTAAACTGTGCTCAACTCAGTTTATTAGACTAGTTTAATTTTCTACAGTTCGTTTAAATAAAGAAGCCGCTTGTTAATGAGAGATAACATTGATAAAACATTTTTTATACATTTAATCATGATTCAAATTTACTGTATTTTGAAATGTTCATTAATTTATTAACAATTTTTTTTAGATTTGAATTTTAAATAATCGATTAAACTCGAATAAACGAATGTGAATGAAAAAACTTTTTGACACAATTTGTATATGAAAATCAAAATAGGGGATATTTTCATACATGTTAAGTACCTTGAAGATAACCTGCACTTGTTACTTCCTATGCAAGATATGTATTAGAAATGATGATCAGATAAGATTATTTCAGACATACGTCGTAAGATTTATGTCTCGAGGGACAAACATTTCGATTGCGAGGGTACGCCTGTCGGAAGAGAAAAAAAATATATATAATTCCAATATATGCCGGTGTCGTATATAAAGCAATGAGGAGTAAATTTCCCTAGACACTCAAACACAATAAGGGGAAATGTTTAATATCATGATCGTATGACAAAAATGTCGATTAACGGTGAAAATTTTAAGGTTATTATAAATAATAGATTGTAGTTTATTTTAACAGATCTTATTATCTAAACCAGTGAATTTATATTTAGGATCAATGGAACTGCGTGACGAAATTAACATTTTTAACGTTTTTATTTAACTTGCTTGTAAAATCGAATTCAATAATTTAAAATTATGTGATTTTTAAATTATGAGTTCAATTTTTAGACATGTTTCAAATTAAATAAAAGTTTTTTTTTTTAATAATTTTTTATCTTAATTGAATGAATAAAATTATTAAGCATTATAATGTATTTTAATTAATTAAAATTAGGAAAACAAATTTCCGCATAATAAATACAAATTTGGTTTAACCTATTGATGTACTAGCTGATACCCCCACTTTAACATTTTTCCATAAATGGGTAAAAAATATTTTAAAAAAATTACTTAAAATAAAAAAGTAATGACTGAGTGAATGACTGAACAAAAATGACAAAGAAAAGATGATTAAAAAATGAATTTATAATAATTAGAAATATAAATTAAATGGCTAAAATTAAGAACAAATTTTTCAAATTTAAGACAACTTAAATCTAAAACAAGCTTTCTGGTCAAAAATGTGCAAAAGCTAATATTTTTATGTATATTGCAATAAATATGAAGTTTGATAAATTATTAAATTTAAAATAATATTCAAGATTTTCTGAAAAAATAATTTTTTCCAGCCCTCAGTAAGAAAGTTTCATTTTCCTTAAGTATTTTTGTGTAAAGTAATGTTTTCTATCCTGAGTAAAGAAAAATACTTTTTTCATTCCAGAGAAAAAAAAAATGAAAACCCTCAAGGTTTCATTTTTAATATAATTTTCATCAGTTGTTTTATAAATCAACAAAATGACAAGCATAAATCTTCAAGTAATAACAATTTTTTCGCCACTCGTAGATGGAATCTGGTAATGAAGATCGGGGGATGAAAAAAAAAAGAAAAAGTTGTCGTTGATTGAAGAAAAGTGTCGACTCGACCGAATCGTTTCGTTTTTTTTTATTCGTTTGCGCACTCGTTGTTTCATAATTCTTGCGAAGACCACGTTGTACATTTAATAAGCAAATCCAATATGCGCTATCCTCGCATTCAATCTCCATCGCAATTATTTCCTTCCTGGTTGCAGACTGAAAAAACATGAAGAAAAACGTGGCGAAAAAAGGGGCAAAAAACGAGCCGAGTGAGTGGAAAGAAAAAGAGTGGACATAAAGAAGACAAAAAAAACGACGAAGAAAGTCGGAAAAACAGCAGCAAATCGGGCAAACGAGGTTTAGTATTTTCTCTTACAAGGAAGTGAAATGCCAACTGGAGGAACGCGTGGATAACATAATTGCTTTTAGCTTTATGGCGGCGTTGTGTGCGGCGACTTGGCGCATCTTGCGGTCGTGAATTTAATTAAATATTTTTCGTGGCTCAACATCCGACGTTCGACGTTGCTCGTTTTTTGCTGTGAGCGCGTCCGCGAGGCAATTTACTTTTTTAATTTGCGTAATGAATTAAACGCCGCCGCCATGGTTCACTCCAACCAAATTACAACGCTGCGAAAACCTTTTTCGAAAAAGGTGACGAGAAAAACTGCTCAGAAGCAATTTAACTTGATTTTCAAACTTACAAATTCTCTTTTTCTTATTAATTAATATAACAATTCAATAGTCAAAAAAGGGAAACTCTAAAATCAACATTTTATCGTGGTACAGAAAAATATTATATAATATTTACAAGTTTTTCGCATGTTCTAATGAATTCGTCCTTAGAAAATTTTTTTATCATAATTTTCAATCTTACGAGTCTCTAAAATCTAGATTGAGATAACCTAGGATGAATGTCCCAGTGAATGAATACCCACCAGTAAATATACACTTTTCGGAAAAAACATTAATTAAAAAATTTATGATAATATTAACATCTATTTATTGTTTATATTTATTTTTAAGTATTTTCTAAATTTAAAAATACACGGACAAAATTACTGAATCACAAAGTTACAAAATCAGTACATCATCCTTTTGTCAGTAATATTTATTAGAATCAAATGACTTGTTATTTAACAAGAAATTACTTAATGAGAGATTTATTAATTTATAAAACAAATAACTACGTTATAAATAAAATTAAACTTTTCATATTATTGAAACAAAAATAAATATATTTTACTTTGGAATAAAATGTCAAATTAAAACATGAAATTCCTGTGTCCCACTCATGAATTTATTGCTATATTAGAACAAAGAATATTTTCTGTAAGTGAAATTTTTTTTTCATGCGAATAATATTTCACTCATTACTCTAACTTTTGTACTGTAATATACAAATATAAATGTGTGTCAACAATTTACGTCCACTCAGCCCTTCGTTATAACCAACACAGAAAAATGAGTATTTTTGATACTTTAATATTAAACACTTGAGTAAAAATAATAAAGATTAACCACTGTTCACCTCACTGGTACGAAAAATTATGTTTCAATGAACAGTCTTATTTTTTAAATTATTCTAGGAACTAATATTATTGTTCTTTAAATAAATAAAAAAAATTATTGTTCAATAAATAAAATATATACATTGAATAATTATTAAAATAAACATTATTTATTCACTAAATTTTAGTTAATTTAATAAACACCTGATGATTCAACGTCATAAAAATAAAATAAAAACTTGAAAAATAAGAACTACAAATAATTAAAGTTTCAAAAATTATTAAAACTGCAAATAAAAAATATACGCAACTTTGATTTAAATTTAAAATCTACAACATTTATCACAGTAATTTATTTAGCGATTTTTTGACAAATAAAAGTCACCTGTAAAATTAGGTTCGTAAATTGACGTAAAAATAATATTTATAACTAAATAAATTTGTTTTAAATATATCAATAATTTTTTTTTCACTTGGATTCAATCGATAAGCAAACATTTATTTCTTATAATAATGATAATAGTTACATCTTATAAGTAATAAATGATTTTTTCATTCACTGGAACATCCAGTTCGTTTACTAGAGCTTTTGTTCATTCACTGGTGAAATTTGTGTTTTCGCACGTGAAATTGATTTTTCATACATACCCTAGTAGAAATGTAACAGGGCTGGCCATGGCAAAAATGTGTCTCTGATCAGGATAGAAAATGGAAGCCTGACTGTTTGGCTGCCTGATCAAAGCCATTTCAGGCCCTAAACTCATTTTATTAAGTGCTAGCAAACTTATCTAGAACAAGGCATTCTTATCAGGCCCTTAAAAGATTTTCTAATCAGGTACCAATACAGAGCGTGACGGCGGGTATTGTTATGGCTCTGATCAGAAATTTAATTACGGCGACAAAATATTCTTGTTACTTGACCAGGGCCATATTAGATTTAATTTTTATAACCTGAAAAAATATATAATACAAATTTTCTGCCTAAATTTGTATAATTTTATTTATTTAAAAAAAAAACAAAGTATGTCATGATAAAGACTAAAATAATTTGCTGCTGAATAATTTAAACATTTACTTATGGTACATTGTTTTTATTATAAATTGGAAATTTGAAAAATTTTCTTGTCCGGCTCTGATAAAAAAACTGATATAAATTCCCTGACAGCACCATAGAAAAAGCCTTCTACGTATCAGTACCCATTTCAGGCCCTGATCCGATGAAATGTTTTTGATGTAGTCAGGATATATTGCAGGGTCTTGGTCAGGCCCTTATATGGTTGTCTTTTTACACCGAGCTGCCCTATCAGGGCCACAGTACAACCTGATGTCACGCTCTGATATAGCGCCCAAGATGAATAACCGATCAATGCCTGATCAGGTCACATGGAATCCTGATCAGTGCCATTTTTCAGCCTGATTTAAATTTCTACTAGGGTATTTGATAAAAATAAATAATACAAATATACATTTCTTAAAATTTAATGTATACATAATCTATTGTAACTTTGTTAATATAATTTTTTACATTAGTTATTAAGATTAATTAAAAAATAGTTTAAAAAAATGCTTAAGTGTTCATTCATTGGAACATTCATCCTAGATTGAGAAATTTAGATGAAAAACAAAAAAAAACGCTAAAAACAAAAATGTTTTTTATATATTACGTTTATTGCTTTTAGGCAACTATCGTGTAATTAAATTTTGTTTAATAATGGTGCATCCCAAATTCTGATGAAATATTTTCATAATATGCGTAATCTTTTTCCGCGCACAGTTTGCAAACATTTACATTAAACTAACATTCTTCAATCCATAAATTACATTCTGGCGTCAATTTATACGAAGCATGCACACATCATTGCCAAAAACATTCCAATGGTGATCACCATCCCCCCCTTCCCTTCATTATCCAAATATTTCCAAATGAATAAATGTATATCATTATAGATCATTACGCGAAGTAATCACGTGCAGAAGGGCAAACTCGTGTAATGCACAAGTTTGATTATAGCATGTTATATAACGTTCGGAGGGGAAGGGCTGAAAACAGTTGCTTTCACATTAGCCCAAGTATTTATTCAATTACATTACTTACATTATGTTACATTAATGTTATTAGTCGTGCAACTGCAGAGAAAGGGAATCTCTACTTTTTGCCTTTTCATATTTACTTGGGAGCCCGTTTTTGTACGTTTGTTAGTAAAATATCAGCTTAATTAACTCTCGACGAAGCTTTTCAACGAAATTGTCTATATCAAAAGGGCAAATCATTAATAACAATAACAGTTCTGTGTATAATCAAGAAATTAATCAGATTTTCAAAATGCCGTGTACAAACATTTTCTCACAAGATTTTCAGGCTATCCATTTTAATATAAGTTTGATAAAAATAAAACCAAATTTTATGTACTGCTGCTTTTAAGTTTCGATTTTAAGATGAGAATTACTTTCACTTTGACGTAATTTAATTTAAACTTATTATTATATTAATTCATTTAACTTTATCCTAAAATCAATCTTCCTAAGAGTTTGTAAACTCAAACTTTTAAATTCAGACATTTTTGTCCCGGCAAAATATGTGTTTGACATTAAATGGGTTTTATTAAAAAAAATTTTTTCATGTAATTTGAAGTATATAATGTTGCGTGTATTTTGAGTGATACCCAACCTTGATAAGACGTTGAATTTAAAAAAAAACTCTTTTTTCTATCAATATACTATATTCCGTGTAATCGGCACAGATTTGGTAATGTTTTTCTGGTCCCGGTAATCTTGATATCACACTTAGGCAAATGAGAGTATAACCTTGCATGTACCTTGGCTGAGATAGCAAAACGGCTGCTGTTAGTGCCT
>JABFPM010004542.1:0-12470 GCA_022817325.1 Idris sp. 1 HC-2018 | reverse complement strand
AATTGAAGGAAAATAAAAATTTTAAAATTACCTTGATTTGAATTCACATTTTTTTATATTTATAAATTTTAATAAATATAAATGCTAATAATCATGTTGCTGTTTTGTTAATAACAGTCATCATGACCGTCTTATGACGTGACAACGATGGAGCCTAGTGGAATTTTTGTTTAATTATTATAACTGTTACTATTAAGATTAATAATTATTGTTTAAAACTACGTGACATAATTAAGAAAGTATGAGCGTATCGTTATTTTATTCTTGATGTGTCTACTAAATCGACGAATATTTTTTCACAGCAGTCAAATAATTATGCTTTGCGTCATGTGAATAAAATCCCTATTAATTTTCCTAGTGCTGACGGGTTCACTGTGTAAAACACAGGATCAGATTTCTGTGAACTGGACTGAAGCCAAAATGACCATGTGGTCTACTGATAAGGCTACGATTTTAGTGAGCATCAGACGGACAACTTCAACATGACCATATTTTTTCTTCTTTTTCGTTTCTTTCGGCTTAATTTGATCCAGCTTACACTACATGAAGTTTCTTATTGGATGGTTTTTTTTAAATTTTTTTATTACTTATGTAGTATCCACATGAAAGAACTTTTATATTTCGTACTATTTTTATTAATACATTTGTTTAATGTTTTCTTTCGTATAAAAGTATTCTATTTTGATTTTGAATTATATAAATTATAATAAAAACAATCTTTTTGCTTGTGCTGACATATCAGATAAGTACAGAAAAAGTTTAGTTTTAATATTTTGTAATATTATTTATATTCACATAATTATGTTTAAAAGATTTAAAATCATTTGCCAAGCTCGAGAACACAGTGAAAAAAACATCATTATATCCTTATTATTTCATTTTGTCATGTTTCAAGTATTCAAGTTTATGAAAAGTACGATATTAACATTAAGAGCCTTTATTAACACCTCGAGAAGTTGAATAGTTAATAAATTGAAAATGGCGCAACTTAATTTACTACCTCTCGTTCATTAAGACATTTGAAAAAATATCTCTTTAAGCAGAGGCTCTGCTAATGAAGAACGATATCAGAGGAAATATACAACTGGCGATAGTCCGGAACCTGCAATAACTGCAGACTCCACGACACGTGCCGCATCTGTTGAGACACACAAACAATAGTACAATGCTGACCGAAAGGCGAAGTCAGACTTGATCTTATCAATCCACCCATCCGAAATATCTCATATACAAGGATGTGACAAATCATCTTTGTCCTCCTCAGGTGTACAATATTACAGTACATTTCATTTTCTACAAGGTCCTGTCATCTATTTTAGACCAGCAAAACAATAAAACTCAAAAGAAAAAAAAATTATTTGAGTCGTATATTACCTTTTGACTTATCTTCGTAAGAAAATGATTGAATAACCATTCTATTGGACAAGTTTAGTTTAGTGTCCTCAATTTTACTGCTCACAAATTTGTAATATAAGAATCATGCTTAAAATATTAAAAAGAACGTTTAAAATGATTATCAAGCTAGTCGATTAATAAAAGACAATAATAGATTCTAGATTTATAGCGGTTTAAATTGGACATCCATGTTTTAATTATAATTATAATTGAAATTGATTCGCTGACAGTTTCTTCTTTTATGTTAATGTTTGCTTTTCATATAACAAAACGACACAACAATAATTAGACTTTTTGATATAATCAAGTCACGGTAATATTCTATGAATGTGGTTCGTTCACATCCAACTTCAAACTTACATTATTGTACAATATTAATTTAATTCAGGGACAACAATGTATGGCACCCGTGTGCATTAGTAACATGCAATTTCGAAACCGCGTTACATCTGCACCTTTATACCAACGACCCATTATTCGTAACATATTATGTCTTTGGCATTATTCCTTTAAAATGCTCATTATTAAACAGCATCACTGAAAATCTAATATCATTAAGCTACACATTCATGATTTTCATTTTTTTATTTATATAATTTTTTTGTACTATATAATATGTTTTGAAATTTGATTTAAAATATATAGAATTGTATTTAATTATAATTATTACCATATGCATTAATTCAAAAAAATGTGCATATCAGCAATTCTACAGAAAATGTCCTTTTATTCGTAAAAAAAAAATCGAAAAATTTCTGGCTGAGGAGACATCTTTGGGACTATTTTTTTCTTGTTATTTGACCATTAAGATAGACAAAAACCAGTGCTACCCTTAGGAATTTTATGACTGACACCTTTAAATATGCTATCAAGAGCAATTTTATGTATAATTTCATTGCAGCAATAAAAAAATTGAAATTTTAGAATTTAGGGCACACCTTCAAAATTATTTTTTCTTTGTTCCTTGGCCTCTCAAATGTACAAAAAAGGGTGATATTAATAAAATTGCTAATTAAATAAATGAAAAAACCGCTAAAAGGAAAATATCTGTGGAAGTACTCATATATGAGATATTTCTGACCAGTAATACCGTGCTCTAAAAAATAAAAGCTAACATCTTTTTGTTTAATACCAAATCAAAGCAAAGTCACAAGTTTCATTTTATAGTGCTTTGCTAATTTAATATATAGTGAGCTCATACTTATTTGCAGTAAAAATAATGATTATATACCAATTTAATTTCCCAAATTCATCTATTCTTACACTGTTAAAAGAGTTCATTAAATTCTACACGCTAAGATACTTTTATATTACAAAATCACGAACTTAAGAATAATAAAATGAAGTATTACTCTTGTAACCAATTTTTTTGACTTGTATTATATTGAACAAATTTAACCAAAAATTCTGTTACCGTAAACAATAATAATAATTATACTATCATTTGAGTTTTCAATTTATCAATTTTAACAATCTATGATTCGGCTTGTGCTAGAACTAGAAAACATTGTGGAAAATTTTAATTAACACTTTAAAATAATTTTAAATGTAAAAAATATTATCAAAATAATTTTAGCGCTATTATTTTGAGGGAATATGGTCTCAGCAACATTTGTATGCACACCATCTAGTCTCAAGTACAATCCTCAGGTTCAAAATAAGCCAAACTATCATTTTATTAAATTCAAAATCATATTCAGGTATAATTTTAAGGTGCATGATATAAGAATTAGAAAGTACGTTGTATTCAAAACCCAAAAAGCATGTTTCTAATCTTCTACTCTATAATTTATTGCTAATGTATCGTAAATAAACATTGTGCTTTTGTACAAAGTTGTTCACGTCAAAAAGTGAATTGTTTTACTTACTGAAATTCAAATGCATATTTATCTATTTTATTCCATATTTAGTTGACGTTTAAATAATACATTTACTATTCATCTGTGGTTGAATTGTGAAGGTTTATTTAGATGAAATATTCACTATTCTTCTTAATTTGTCTTTTAGTATAAAAAAGTACCCATAGGATGTTTCGCCAGTCACGTTAAACACAATGCAATAGTCCGCGCCACACGAATGTAACTTCACATTTGGAATGTTTTTTACTTTCAATGGTTTCTTTTTTAGTTATATTTTTAACTTTTTATGGCAAATTTAAATGTTAATAACAAGTAATCCCTTGAAAAACTACATACATATGTTACATGCATGAAACATGCAGTGAATTCATGTATGTAACATACACATGAACATGATAAGTGTCATAAATTCAACATGTAGAAAATCTTGCGTCGGAAATATGCATGAATCATATACGTATGTCATACGTCGGACACATACACTGAATCTGTGCAAGTTTCATGTACGTTTTTTACATACATTTTTTAATTAATTGTTACATGCATGTTGCATACACGTAACTTATGCATGTATTATGCATGCATTAAAAATATCTAAAAATATTAATTAATTTATTTTTAAACATTTTTCTTGCATATATGTAACATGCTATACTATTTACATTCTATTATGCATGCTGGACATACATGCATGCATTAACGAAAGTCATGCGTTAAATCTCCCTGACATTCACGTTAAATACTTTAATAGTAAACAGTGTTAAGAATATTTAACGCATGACTTTTGTAAGTCTCGTGTGATTCCGTACGTCCTTGAGTCTCACTTTATACGTTTTATACGAAATTTTGTTTACAAATATTTATTTATGAGTAGAAAACGTAAATCGGATTGTTTTGCCAAAAAAGATTACTTAAATTTATTTTTCTGTTAATAATAAATTAAATATGGGATATTTTCAAAAAGTTAAAGTTACACTAATTTTCATCCGATTTTCTTCTAATTTACGGCAAAATGTTCAGAATTTTATAGTGAATAAATCTGTAAGACAGAATTTTGATAGCATTTATAGTTTTTTGGAAATCCACACATATGTATACGAACTCCAGAAGCAGGTTTAAAATCATTCTTTTTGCAAATTTATTAATTAAAATCTGTCTTACAAATTTATTCTTGATTACTTTCTGAACATTTTGGCTTAGGTTAGGATAAAATTGGATAAAAATTAGTGTATCTTTAACTTTTTAAAGCTTATAAGCTTTAGAAATATTTTAACACATTTTATACTACAAATTAAGTCAAATTTAAAAAATAAAGTTTATTAATGCCAAATTTAAATGAAAAAATATAAATATGAATGTTTTTAAAACGATTTTTTTGTAATTGGGTAATCTTAAATTGCACAAGATATATAATATGCAATAAAAAAAATCGGTCAGATGATCGATTTTTGGTCCAAGCATACTGGACAGTTCTTTCAAGAACTATTAATTAAATTATCTTCGGAAAAATAGAAATTTAAATAAATAGAAAAATACGATTTTTAGTATATTATATACATATTTTCGTATTTTTTTAGAATATTTTATTTCTGAATGTATTTTCAGATTCTTGGTGAAATTTCCATTAAAATTGAATACAAATTTTACTTTTACCTCCGGAAAAAATTAAATTGGATATATATGATTTATATTTAAACTATGCATTTCGTATACATATTTTATGTATCATTTATATCGAAATGTATAAATGAACAATGTTTATGTATTAGTTGTCTATAAAAATTATTTTCATTCAAAATCATTATTAATTTGAACGGAAAATAGGATTCTTTAATTGAATTCAAATTTACTTTTCTAATTGTTTATTTGGTTTTAAAAAAGTCGCAAAATGCAATTTAAGTGATCTTATTTCACATTTAGGAACAATTTGTATGGACTTATTAAAAACAAATTAATTCACTTAATTTGTCCAAAAAAAAGTTAGTTATATTGAAAAAAAAGTTGGAGTAAATTCGTGAAGATTCCTTCTCGAAAATAGTGTAGCGTAATTGCATTAAAAATTTAACTTTTCCTGAAATTTACGCTCAGACAAATGTGTTAATTATATTCCAATTCATTAATTCCAAATAATTAATATTTACATGAGTATAAATTGGTCTACTAACTGTACTTCCATAAACAATCATTTTATTGCAAAAACATAATTAAACTAGGGGCATTCTTAAATTGTGAAGTAATGTGTGGCAGACAAATTATTATCTGCAGGCAAATATTAAAATATTGTTTATTTAATATATAATTCTACTTTAAATATATTTATATGAAGTCAATTTTATTCAAGATTTATTTTATTAAAAGACAAAATCATGAAAAGTACCGTAAAGCAAAATGATAATAGATCGTGACATGAAAATATATTTACAACATTAAAAATTTGGATTTTCAATCATATTTAACGTTTTTTAAATGGTTTGTACCAAAAAATAATGTGGAAACTTTAGTTTTCGAATTTTACCAACTTTTAGCATTGAGAATCTGTCTGTAATCGTTTATTTTTATATCTTAATATTTTAAACGAAGCTACTCTTGATTGCAGTGATACATATTATGTTTAATTTCAACTTTCCTTTTTTGCGTATTAATTAACCAAACTGCCACTACTAGTTTTGTTAAATTATAATAATTAACTCGTTTTAAGACAACTGGATGGAAATAATCATGAATCTAGTATTTTTCTTTGAAATTCGTAATCGAATGTGAAAAAAGGAGAATATATTGAGGAAGAAAAATGAAAACTAAACTACAAATTTGCATAGTGCTGAGTCAAAACAGAGTATTTTGGTATGAAGCGTATCATTGATCTGCATTACTTCCAAGTCTTATTATGCATAAATTCATTTGCTGGAACTTTGAAAATGTTTGAGAGTTATATAACATTAGTGTGAAAAATGAAATTGATGTGCATGATAATCGTATTTCTTAATGAGGTTCTTGTTTAAAAATAAGCTGTACTAGAAATAAACCAGTAAATTTGAGATGAAGCATGATAAATTAATACGCCAATAATTAAGCATATTTGAAATAAAATTAAGTATGCTATAATATTTGCATACTTCACAAAAATTAAAACAATATTAACATAATGCCTTTTATTTTAATGTTACTCGAATTTCAAGAAATAGAACTTAATTTTGTTAATTAAACTGTTTAGTTGTGACTGTTTCGTTTTAAATTGGTATATTTAATCATTTATTATTTATTATAATTCAAAGTAGTTACCTTAATTGAACCGTAATATAGTATCGGGTTTTCAAAATAATTTGTCTTTTAATTAGAAAATTAAATTCTTGTTTTTGAAATTTACATAATTAATCAAATTTAGAATTCTGTACACTTTCAAAAACGATTTAATTTTTAGCTTTTTGACCGTTACAGTCGAATTAACTCACGCCCCAATTCAGCCCGTTTTTCCTTACAGATGAGTAAACTTATCGTATTCAATTTATGGTGTAAACTTAAAATGAATCGATATTATTGGCCGTTTCGATGCTACAGACGAGTTATTGCTATATGTATGTATTTTAAATAGGTTAAAAAAAGGTCCAGTAGCAGAAATTATACAAATACATAAATTAAAAGAAATAGCACAATTTTTTTATGTTAAAAATATTTGACTTACAATTTTTTTCTGTATTAACTTAAAATAGTAAGATTTTCTTGTAATTGAGCTTGAATTTTGAATAAATCATTATCTTCATTCCGCAAAACCTGGGCCCGATTGTCTAAATGGAGTCAGAGATATTTCATCCTAAAGTTCAGAAAAATGACATGCATAAATATACAAGGCATGTATATTTTTGACATTTGAAAATTAAATATCGCACATTTTATATAGACAAGTCATTCAAGTTTTGGAAAAAACAAAAAATACAACTTTAAGAACACCAAAACAAATTTTTAACTAGGTAATTCTCACTATTTGAAATACATTTTTGTTTGTAATAAAAGTATTAAAAATATAATCAACTAAATTGTTAATTGGTTTGATTATTAGTTTAAAATTATTTTTTAACAGATTCACATATTAAATATCAAAATAAACTCATCAAATATTAATTTCAAAATACTATTTTGAGGTTAAGCTTTAGAAACACCTTAATACATTTTTCTGCAATGAGTTATTTAAAAGCAGGAATCGACTCAATTTTAAATTTCTTGCACTGATGTTTTTTTAACTATAAGAAATAAATGTTTTTACAACAAGACAATTGTACTATAATAATCTTTAAGATAAAGCTTTGTATAATACTAAATTCAATTCAGAAGAATTTAATTCACAAAAATACACACTTTTTAATTTTCAAAGTTCTACAATAATTTAATTAAAAATTTGATTTATTATGGAGATTATGCTTATTTCATAAAATACTTTTGTAGTGCAGATTGCTTTATTTTTATGTTTTATGTATAGAGTATAAAGCATACTTAAGGAAAGAGATTCTATGTAATTAGACATGTGAAGTATCATTAACGCGAGACGTAGAAAGCTACTGTAGCTTCAATTATCAAATTTTCGCTTTATTTTATTTTCTGCTTAATCTAGCAAGGTATAAGTGGCAACCGTCTAATAACATAGTTAAATTATTTTGTGTCAACTAATATCACTTACCATATGAAGTTAAATACTTGAGCCAACATAGCAGCTTGAATAGAATCGTCATCCAATTGTACGACTGTAACAAGCAAAAATGTTTTAGAAATATAAAATTGCATTTTAAATGTATATTTTTTGAATGCAATTGCATTAATTATTATAAAAGATAGCTTTTTAATCATAAAATAATTTTTAAAATTTCTTTTGACTATATCGAAAAGTTTCTTTTCATTGTTAAAATATGTTGTTAACTTATTTCCAAAACGTGGTTTAACTGTAAGATATGGTACTATAGATTTTCTTCAGATAATGGACTAAAATTTAGAAAGAAATAATGAAAACAGACGTTCATATTTGCGTTTAAATCTAGCAATTTTGATTTGTAAGTGTATGTTAAAAAGTGACAATAATTTAACAGAAAACAGCAAAGCAGGGGCATGTTCACGCGTAGTTTATCATTCTGACAGGCACCTGACCACATTGTCAGACAAATGGGTTGATCGATAATTTGAAACAAAGTTTTAAGAAAAATTAATAATAAATTGAATGAAAATGACAGCCTACAACTTAATATTTGTAATATTATAAATAATTGAAATTTTTTAAATTTACTTAGAATTAAGCGCAT
Organism: Idris sp. 1 HC-2018; assembly: GCA_022817325.1. NCBI lineage: Eukaryota > Metazoa > Arthropoda > Insecta > Hymenoptera > Scelionidae > Idris > Idris sp. 1 HC-2018. The sequence continues at coordinate 3,934 of JABFPM010004542.1, read as the reverse complement.
ATCTAATATAATCAAGTTTTCTTCACAAAAGATATGAGTTTATACACTTTTATCAAAATTGTATTTTTGCTCTTGAAATGTTTGGCTTTGGATATAACGGATTAACCAAAATGCGACTTCTTAAAGTTATTATTTTATATACATTGTATTTTTTCAATTTAATATCTCTAAATAAACCACTTACTGAAATTGTAATACTTTTTATATATCTGTAGTTTTTATGTAAGGAAAACGCTGGATTTTAATAAGGAGATTATTACTGGAAGAAATGAATTATTAACTAACCGTAAAAACTATTATTGTAACAGTACAGATTTTACAGTTAAAACTTTGAATACCTAATATTCTATAATCCAAGCAGAAAAATGCAATCGGCTCAACGTTGGCAAAGTACCGACGACCGTTGGCAAATCGCCGACTACCAATATTGGCCCAATGTCGGGATGTAACATAGTTTAACACTGCACCAGCATTTTTTACCATTGTTGGCCCATTATCGTATCTGAATGACGGTCCAACATTTTAGTTAAAAGTAGAACAAAACCTGTATCTCAAATAATACGACGACTTCAAGAGATAGAGCAAGTAGACGTACCTTCCATCAAAAATCGTTATCCAATCGTATATACAGTTAAAAAAGTTGATAAGCCAGTCGTAAAACTGTCAACAGAAATCGTAGATGATAGAATGATTATTTCTTCTGTAACAGTAAACAATATGACTATCACGTCTTGTAAGCCAGACAATGTTGTAATTATGAAAAACACCGAAATTGTTTAAGTAGATTCAGATTTTGTTCGTACAATAAATGATGTCCCATCAGATGATCTTATAGTTTCAAGGCTTAAAAATTATTTCAGATATTGATATATTCACATATCTATTGCCATCTAAAGAAGTGGGAATAATGAATGTGCGAGAAATCACTACTGAACATCGTGTCTATTATATTAAAGATATTTCTAACATACAATAATTATTTGTCAATAATAAGAAAGTTGTAATCACTGCAAAAACTAGTGTCTAATTTAAAACATTTTTGTAGTCCTTTTTGAAACATTTTCAAGTATTTACATTTTAACCTATCTTTTTAACATAGAAAAAACTTAAAGTGTTTTACAAAAGTGTTTAAAATAAAACACTTATTTTTGCCGTGATAACCTTATTACATTCATAAACAAACAATTTTGTATGTAATAAAATCTTTATTACCTTTGCTGATTATAAGTTGTATTATAAGTTATTTACCTAAATAAATGAAATTTATTTTAAAACAAAGTAGTATAAAAATACGTTTTTCCTTTAACACAGTATAGTTAACCTTTAATTGACCAAAAATTATTTATATATTCTAAAATATTCAATAATATCAAATATATGATTAAATTGGTTCGACCAATTAATTAGTAAATTCAAAATTTACTAAAGTAAATCAAGTAAGTCTATTTATAAATCGACATTGTGCCAACGATTTACCAACAGTTGTTTCTGTATTGGGTCACTACTAACTTCAGTTCGGCTAAGCTTGGCCCATTTGTTAAATCTGGCTGATCACAGATTTTTCTGCTTGGGAGGGCATATTTTTGGTGCAAATTATCTTCTTAAATTAAAAACGTAATAAAGTAATAAATATTAAGTAATTTGTAACTCTTTGATATTACATTTTTTTGGACTGTTTTAAAATTCATTGACTCGTGCATGCAATAGGTTCCTGGATTAATCAAACATAATTTAGACTGAAGAACATTCATTTTTTACAATTCAAATATTTAAAGTAGCACTTTAACAAGGTCAAGAATTATTCATGTCACGTAGTTGATATTTCATACTGAATATTGACGTCGAGCATCCTCTTAGACCACTTTCCAGATATCTTTGAAAATCGCATCGTAAGTAACAAAAGAAGTGAAAAACTTGATAGAGACACTAGATACAATGTTGTCGTTGATAAAAACTTTCATAACGACAGATAAAGCTCCTTTGCACCATGTCATATAATATATAATTAAATTTATAAAACCATATTTTCAAACAGTTTTCAAAAATAAGTTTTAATAATGTAGTCGGTTCATTAGTTAGAAATTAATTATTAAAAATTGTAAAAACTGTATTGATAGAAAAAGATAAATAAAGAAAAATCTTACACTTTATTCTTTAAACATTTTTTTAGGGTAAGCAAGAATTGTCGTTTATTTTTTCAGTTATCAATCTCTCGGAAGTTTATTATTATTACGTTTATAATTAATTATACAAATATTTAGATGATTTTTATCTGAAACTTGCGATTCATGATTTCGATATTCTTACATAATTTTTATACAAAGTTAGTTCATTAAAGTGTATATTTTTAATAAAAATGTATGCATAGAATATTTTTTAAACGTTTTTTGTCTTTTTTTGTTTAATAATCCACTTTACATTAAACTACTTTAAGGAGGCTCTTTTGAAATTTTAGGAAATATAATTCTTAATTAAAATTTTAATGTACGTTTCTTAGGAATTAAGATAACTTTTTAATTTTTTTATATAACCAAATGTAAACATCGCTTTTGCGTATTTCATTACAAAAAATTTAAATTTAAACTTTAGTGCAAACTTATATAAATTATATATAACTAAAATATATCAAGGTTAAATAAATATTTTATTAAGATGATCTGGTTTTTTAAATTTTTTCCCCTAATTTTTGGTGTCAACAAATTAAGATTTTGAAACATTGCGTTCAATTTTAAAAAATGGTGTTCAACGTACAGAGTCAGACATTCATCCACATTTTCTTAGATTATTTTCCTCTTGTATAATGTAATTTTTTACAATAGAAAAAAATGACAATTTTTACAGATAAAAATATATCGACTTTGTACAAAGAATAATATTGTTTATAAAATGCATTAAATTTAACATTTTCATGTTTCTGACTACACAAATAATAGATCATTGCAGCCTTGTGAACAAGTCGCAATACTTTTTCAAACTTTCTTATCGAATTTCTTTCTATTTAATGATATATGTTTTAAAAGTTTTTATCTTATTTAAAATTTTACATCTGTTTCCTGTTTCTTATAACACCGAGTTACAATATTGTAATATTTATTATGTTGATTGTAAACTAGTTGAATAAAATTTTGAAAGTTTAAAAGTCCAACTACAGATTTATATTATTTTCCGAATTAGATCTAGTGGCCGAAACTTAAAATTATACTAATTGAAAATAGGTTTTGATTCATCGATAAAAACCATTTGAGGCAAGAAGTTTGAACACGTATAAAGGGGAGACGCGCCCAATATGGACAGGCGGTTAATATGGACATCTGTTATTACTCAAAATGGATTTACTTTTTGACCAAAAATGATTATTATATTCATAATATATCGGTAATTTAGTTGTCATGTGCAAAGTTTGGATAATAATTTTGTAACGACAAAATTCTCTACACATATAAAAATGACGTGGTATTGATCTATTTTTTTCGACATTTATTGAAACAAAACATGTTGTAAATTAACAAAAATCGAAAAAACACATTTTACGTATTATTATAATCTTGAGAAAAATTGTATTAGTTTAAACAATTTATTATAAAAAATTTATTGAAATAAATAAAAATAATATCACGCATTGGTAAAACTAACTTAGATAAAACTTACTTGAATTCCTCGTCAGATTTGGAACAACGCAATGGCAACAAACAAAGCTTTTGGACACCCCATACATACAGGGTGAATAAAAAGTCCCGGAACGGGGGAATATCTCAAGAAATACACTTCAGATCAAAAAAATAAAAATAGACGTATTAAATATTTTTAAACAATCTATCCAATGATACCAAACTTGACCCCCTGCCCCTGCCCCCGGGGGTGGGGCGGAGGGCAACTTTAAAATCTAAAATAGGAACCCCCATTTTTTATTGCAGATTCAGATTCCTGAGAAAAT
>JABFPM010004541.1:0-12473 GCA_022817325.1 Idris sp. 1 HC-2018 | reverse complement strand
ATTTCACATAATGTGATAAAAGAGAAGATGTAATTTATATTCAAAATAATAAATGTATAAGACAATATTATATGTATATTTAGTTTAATGTGATATTTTGTCGTGTGATATTTTGCCTGTGATATTTCATGGGGGAATCGTTTAACGTTATTTATTATGTCAGTATATATTTTTAAAATTGTATTCCTGATATTTATAGAAATATAATCATGGCACAGTACAACAAGTAAAAGAATGAAATAAATCCGCGTGGGAAAAAATGATCTGGATGTGATATGGATCGAGTATGAATAACAGTCTGGATACAGTGTGTATAAAGTCTGGATCACAGGAGTCTGTTCCGAACTACATCCAGACTCATTTAAAGACGAGAAAATGAGTCTAGATATAGTATGGAATCGGTATATAAAAATAGTCTGGATAAATATAATTCGCCAGACTTTACTTAATCCGCATTCTCAAAAAAGTATGGACACAACATAGATTTATTTTTGTTTAGATCATTTTTTTTCACGCGGGAATAATTAATTGCAAATAATTGCTTAAATTAAAGTTTGTTTCTGTAATACAATATAAATAATTATTTATCTTCTTGTTAAAAGTGTACTCTTTTATTTTCTGATGTACGAAAAAAACGTATTTTTAACTGAGCAAATAATTAGATGAATGTTAATAAAAAAAACTTCGAAAAAACATTTTAAGTCAATTTTAATTATAACTTTACACCACAATTTTTTTTCATAAACATTCGATACTTCAATAATCTTGAATTTATATTTTTCGATCAAATAGAACTGTCATGCAGCTTAAATTTTTCGCTTCAGTAAACAAGGTATAGTGAACTAAAATTTTAGCTTTCTATGTTAATTTTTAAGAATTCAACTTGTAGTCCTGTTCATAGAAGAATTTAACTGTTAGTTTTTATGTCAGCTAAAGTCCATCCTATGTAATGCACATAACTTTTCATTGCAACAGAAATGACGTTGAAAAATGGATTACCCACGACAGCGTCGGAAGTTTCTCAAGGAAGAAACAAATCATTCCTTTTTTTTAAATTTACTCGTGAATTTATTATTTATTTTTTACAAGAAAATTTTCTGTCTTTAACATAATTGAACGAAAAGTACAAAATTCATGAACATAAAATACTATGTCCCATTAATTTTTAAATACTATAAAAGAAAATAACAAACCATTTTATCTCTTAAAAATATACCTCCAAATTTAGAAAAATAATAATTTTTCTTGTTTTTCTTTCCTCAGTGTGGTAGAAAGCAATCTATTGTTAGAATAATCAGGTCAAATTTGTTCGTATTTTCTCATTGAGTCATACAGATTATCATTTATTTTGAACACAGAAGAGGGACAGAAAAACAAAAAATCATTTTTGCAAAAAGTTTATAACAAAAGAAAATTATTAAATTGGATGAAAGATGACAAATTGCACATAAATAATGCTTAATGTTTGACAATGATCCTTTCTCTCATTTAACACTGGATTAACACTGGAAATTCACCGGCTTACAATTCATCAATTTAACTGGATCTTATCTAGTGAAAATGTTACACATGATGAACAACTTAAATTATTACAACAAACAAAAGATGATCTAAACAAATATGTCTTTTGAGTGGAAGAAAAAGAGAAACTAAAGTGCTCTCCGAGCTAACTGATTTATATTTGTTTCCGAATTTATGCCAAGTTAGCTGTCAGAGAGATGAACATTTACAGTCATATACAAATTGCTGCTATGTGTTTCAATTCGGCATTGATGTATGATGAGGAATCATTCAACTAATTACTCAAACTGTTGGAATTAATTCCATCAAAACTTAACATACTTCTTACAAATAAAAAATATTTGGCAATACACGATTATTAGTTTTGTAAATCAGAAGAGATAAAATTACGTGAAATTTGCTCGTTGAAACACAAAGTTTACACTTGGGTTGAAGAGAAGAGAAAAATCAATAGCCAAATAAAGTATTGTCTCGCAAGGAACTCGGCGCAACTTCTCTCACACAGAAAAGTCGATATTTGATGAATTACAGTTGAGAATCTGCTCAATATTTTGACCAATTGAAAGGACGTTACTTTAAATAACAAATGACTGTGCAATTTATCAAAAACCATTACATCATTGTCAGGAATTTAATGTATAGACAAACAAATAGAAAATGTAATTCGACAATGCTCTTGGGAGATCAATACCTAAAAACATAAATCCCTGTATGTATATGTATATATTTTAAATCAGCGAATTAACTGCAGTAACTAAAAAAGTTGTTCATTTTTTATCAGTCTGATAATTGGGATATCAAAAAAGTACATTCACAATTACTTAATCGACAAATTTGAACGAAACTTTGGGTATTCTGATTCAGGCGATATTTGACTAAAGTTGATTAGATTTCCTTTTATAAGATATTCATGAACTTTGAACAAATTAGTTTGTACTATTTTGTACACGTAAATAGTACAACATATTAAAATTAACTTCGTCCAAACAGATAACATTTTGTACGTATGTTATATTTGTTTATGAGGTATTGATTTTAGAAAAAAAAGTTTATTTCAACAATTGAAATATTTAATTGTTAAATATTATGAAAATGTCTGAATGAATTTCTATGGTATCAAATATATATTATTGAAAAATAGATTTAAAATATCTCAAATAATATTGAACTTGTATATTTTTAACACTTTTTTTCAGGCGATTGTCAAAAGCTTTACTGTCGATTTTTATAGACTATTTATTGGGTATTTTGAGGTAAAAAGGAGTTATAACTTTTTACGGTCAATTTTTTATGTATATGTTTGCAGAATGTTTTTGCACTAGATTAGTAATATATACTTCCATCCAGTTCAACAATAATGTATACTAGAAAAAAAAGAGTAGTATACAATCAGTCAACTTATTCGGTCAATACATCAAAACCGACCAATAATTTTTGTTCTCTTTAATAATCAAAGCACCCGGATTGTAATATCTCTTGACCGCAATTGGTACACAAAACAAGCACGACATTTTTGTATTGCAAAATGATGCAATCAAAAGACCTCGGTCAACATGTATAATAAATCGTAAGTTGGCGTGTTGAGTGTTTTGTCAGTTCGTGCAACGCGTCATAAATATTTCGATTTATATCCGTTTTATATTAGAAATATTGTTTCGATTAAAACAAAATGAGTTTCAGTTTTGTAAATGAACACCCGATAAATAATTAAACAAGCTGGTGAATACACCCTAAGAGAAATGTGGTACTAATTAAATATAGACTCAATATAAAATTTGAATCCAAACGTCTCTAGGGTTAACCTTAGATCAATATTGAATCAATTTTAACACTACATCAATATTAACTCTTTCAATTTAGGGTCAATTATCCATTCGGTGTTAATTTTAAATTGACATTCAGTATTGATTCAATATTACTACATCAGATTGATTCCGTATTCATGGATCTAATTCGAAATTAGCAATCAATTCAATATTATATCAATTCTTTTAACGTGACTTTAACATGAACGTAAATAAAAGAAATCAACTAATTTTTCGAAAATCATATTATATTTCACTATCTAAAGTTTGTAGCACATTTTCAAGTTATTTTATGTATAAACTTTGAAACAAATTATACTCTGTAAGAGTTATTACAATTATATTGCATGTTGCTGAATTTTTAAAAGTACAGTAATTTTACTTACGACGATAGTTGTTTCCAGTTTTCTCTCACGCATCTGCAAAACAAAGAAAAGCAAGAATTAATTTGTGAATTTATTATTTAATGAAATTGTATACATCTTCCAAAGTAGATTTATTGATCGTTTCAAGATTGTTTTAGAACTTCAACTACCTTACGTCATTTTCTACTAAGGATCTTTAACCCAGAATAAATATAAATAGATAATATCCGGAGTGATATAGGTATTGAACAGTGTATATTCCCTCGGAGACAGTATTAAATTAATGACAGAATAATCTTCCGATATTCTTATTGGCATTCTGCTGATAGAAACATAATATAGCTTAGGTAAATTCGCTAAGTTCCTTTACTTGGGATCCAATAAGCTGTATTTAAATTGTCATTAATGTCAAATATCTATTTGTGAGGTTATACCTCTGGAATATTCAATATGTTAATCGTATAATGTAAACTCAAATTTCAGACTTAATACAAAATCGTTGAAAAATAAATACAAAAAAGATTGTATTAGTATATTAGAATAAATATATTTATGCAAAGCAAGACTTTTAATTGAAAAACAGTACGAATAGGATCGCATTTTTGTTGATTTTAAAATTTAACAAGAAGAAGTTCTGATAGCGATTTAATTATAATAATCAATTTAGTTTTCAAGTTTAACCAAGAAAAAGTTTAATCAAAACTGTGCAGCTGAGCGAAATTACACCAATAATGAATACTCGCAAGTTTCTAGTGACTAAAATTCGTTTTCAGTTAGTATTTTATTGGAGAAAATGTCGATAATTAAATTTAGTTACATTGTTTAAAAGATAGTAAATCTTCAATATAAAATTACCTAAGTTAGAAAACAAAATATTTCTGTGAATTTATTCAGTTCTTCAGTCAATGAGTTAAAAACAGAATAATGGTAACAGTTTTTCTTCTCTACAGAATATAACTACACATATTTTTAGTTGAAAATGTACTGTTACTATGCATTTAGCAACACAAAATTGAGAGTTATAAAAAGAAGAGAAGATTTGTTTTATTTCAAGTACTTGTAAATGAATGGTACGATAATTTCATAAAATTGCAACCACTAACTAAATTTGAGTAATTTAATGTATGAAGAAAACAACGTGTGTAAGAGCAGGATTTATATTATGTACAATAAAAAATTGTATGTATACATCTAATGAAATGTAATTTTGTGTATTCTTTTTATCATTTTTGTATATTGAACTTTTGAACCTATTTTGTGTTTTTAAAAAATTAATATTTTTATTATTTTATTGTTAAAGCTTATTATTTCATTTATTCTGAAATGAGTAGAAGTAAAAACTGCAAATTATTAAGTTGTGAATTATAAATTTACATTGAAATATTTCAATGAGAATAATAATATGAAATTATTGAGAATTAATTGCCATCATGATCACTTTGCTATTATTGAACGCGTTTATTTTAATTTCCTTATTAAAACCATTAAATTTATTATCTTAAAAAAAGGTTATACTCATCTAAAAGAATAGCAAAACTATCTTATTTTCTTGAAATTTTGTCGAAACATTTTTTTCTGCAAGTATACATTTATACGTGAATTTTTCTAAATATCAAACCGCTTAATACCTTTCAACATTTATTTGATACCTATATTTATGTAATAATATCTTTTCAATATATACAATACAGTCCAAATACAATAGTAGAAATGAAAAATTTGTTGATAATAGTTTTAAATTAAAAAAGAAAATATTTGAGAAAAATAATTAAATTTGAGCTTTCAGAAATAAAAAATCATCATTGCGAGTGAATGATATTTTATAAAATAACACCAGAAAATGTGTTATTTCTTGGGGAATATCATAAATTCTCCACGGAAACAAAATATACTTTATATTTTTATCTCTGTAGTACTTATTAAGCGACTAAACGTGAACAATTTTAACCAATTTTATCTTAAATTTAGCATTTTAATCATTAAATTCTTATTCACATAAAAAAGCACTGACCTTCTAATGCTTAAGCTGGTATTTAGAAAAAGAATTCAGAAAATAAAGCTGAAGTCTTGAGTATTTAATAAATCATAAATATTATTTTTATATCTTTCAAAGTCATTTATGGTCGAATTTTAACTTATTAAAGCTAAAATCTTAATTAAAATATCAACATGAATTTGATATTCACATGAAGAATATTTAACATTTGTTTTAATACAAATTTTAAATCTCGAATCTTGGAATATCATTTGAATATACATTCCATAACATCTTCTATTTATAAAATCAATATTGATTTAACTATAATTTTCTCCTTGAGTAAATGTTCAAAACAAAAAAAGCAAGGATCCTTGATGAATATATGAAAAAGAAGATATTATTTTCAGAATCTACATAGTCTACTTTTTACGATTTTAAGAAAAACGCAAAAAAATTTTATAAATTATTTAAGTAAAAATATGGTAATTAATAAACTATTATATTAGTTATAAAACTACAATTTTTTTGCACAATAAATTTCGAAATATTTATAGTTCAATAAACGCGATATTGATAAAAATGTATTTGAACTTGGTGCTTTTTTCAACTGAAAGTAAGAGATTAATCACTCAGGATAATTAAAATAAAAAATGGACTTAATGGGTTTTGAAAATATAGTTTTTAAAATGTCAAAAACCTCAAGTTTACGGAGCAAAAAAATTTTTTTCCCAAATACATAAGAGATAATTTAACATTCATTTTACCACAATATCTTGTAACGTCTTGTCTAATCGGCCATTACATATGTGTTGTTAAACTAATTTTATTATTTTATATATTAATTTTATTTAATTCTTAATTTATTTAACTCCGCAAAATTTACTTTAATGATGGCGTCGCCAAAATACTCTTTTAGCTGGGAAAAAATCATCCCCCACTAGACAGCCTTTTGGCTTGTGACGTAATTTTAGTCTTAAATATCCTTGCCGAATTACGCTGGAATACATTGAACATAAGTCGTTATTACACACAACACATTATTACACACGTTTTTTCACGTCAAATTTATATACGTCGAGGCTAAGCATTTCGATAACTTCATAATTGAATACTTAGTAACAATTTCGCATGTTACGAGCCTTAATTGTTACATTAGACATTATACACTGGGCATTATACATTAGACATTAGTCATTGTAAACTAATTTGCCACAAAAAACTGCGGCGAACCTCTGTTCGCAACTAAAAGTGAATTTAAATTCAATTAACTTACGATCAATTTATAAAACCGCGTTAAGAGAATTTTACTAAATACAATTAAGTTGGATCGCTAATCGCGATTTATTTGCTTTTTAAAATAAAATATACATCGAAGAGAAATTTCGTTTCATTGTTAAAATTTCACTACCTCAATTATCCGCCGGTGGGTAACCACCGAACCCCCAGCATTACAATCTCAGTTTGTATATTTTGGACTTGGCGGGTTATGGAACTAAGCTTATAAAATATTTCTTAAGATAGCATTTTCATGATTAATTCTTAAAAATGTTGAATTTGTTTACAAAAATAGACGCCAGGCATTGGAAAATTAAAATCTAAAATAAAATAAGAATAAGTTAGATCACCAAAACTGTTACTTTTGTAATGAAAAAAAAGTCATAACCATTCAATTATGCAAATCGATTTTAATGCAGAAATGCATAATTATCTATTTTATTTAGTTTTATAATCTAGACATCTAATATCAGATTATTAACTTCAGTTAGGTTTAAGTATAATACAACTCATATTAAGTCAGTCTTAATTTACAAAACAACCAAATATATCCTGGCGTTTCTCAATTTTTAGTATAATTTAATTTAATTGAATGAATGTTTATTATGAAATTGTGTTTATATATTTTAGTTTTAAAATACCAATCTGCTGACAGAGATTTTTAAATAAATGTCGTTTGATTTAATGAATTTACTTTTATAATAATTAAACATGAGCATTCGTGATATTTTTCAATTCAATATTTTATATTTTCTTTCATACAAAGTTTAGACATATATAGATTTAATATTTGTTTATACATAAATTGAAATGCTTTATTTTCATTTATTGAACTCAATTTCATGTTAAAACTTTATTAAAATTTTATCAAAAGTATACACTGAACTAACCATAATATAATTTAACAGCACTACTAATTATTGATGACATCATTGATTACAGTTACTGAAGTGTGTGTGGTTCTTAAATATTTCTTGTTTCTAAATCGTGTTTCTAAACATAATTAACATGAATATCAATGCATTTATCTATTATTTTCAGATTTTTTATTAGTTGAAAAAATGAGACGGTAATAATATTTAGACCCGTATGAGAACGTGTAGTAAACTTTGACAATCCCGAGAGATAAATATTTAATCAGAATACAATCAACATTTTGATAAATATTAAATAAATAAATGACATTCTGAATAATTAAAACTAACACTACTTTTGATCAGGCGTTAATTAAAACAAAAAATTTGTTTGATCAAATTTTGAGCAAAAATTAATTAGGACACCTTAGTCAATTTTAACAATGAAAACTTAATCAAAATTTTGATTAAAAGCTTCACCTAATTAGGTTGAATTTTAATAATAATAATAATATTGTTATTATTATTATTATTAAATTTTCATTATTAAATTGGTTAAATGTTGTTCAAAATTGGATTGCATAGATATTTTTTGATCAATAATTACAAACATTGATCAAAAGTGGTTTCTTTTTTATTTGATCACATTTTAATCAATTTTAATAACATTCTGATAAAAATAATATGAAATGAAGACAGCTATAAACGCATCTTATTTTCAAGTCATTTAAATTTTAATCTGATTGTCAATTTCTCTAAAAAGCAAAAGCTGCATGTTTTCAGTTTTAAATAATTTCTTAGTCTTTGGTATTTTTTATTTATTAGAAGAAATTAATTTTCCACTTTGTTTTAAATTTTAGTCAGTCTGTGTCTTTATAATTAAATTGCTTATCCTGAAATTATTATTGAATTACTGTAATTATATTTTATACATATTCTTACACATGTCTCACAAATGTTATTTTTATTATAAGTGATTTCATGTTAAGTCATTGCAAGTCTTATGTGCATAAAATATTCAATAACAAATTAACTGTAATATATTTATTCCAAATTTACAAAATGCGAATACTTATTATATTTTATTTTTTATTCTATTGAAATTTATTTTTCTTTTACTCGAACAATTGTCTAAACATTAATTTTATACAAGTTTAATGTTGGAATAATTATTGAAAACATTACATATGAACGAAATTATTCTCATTAAAATTTACAATATTATTGATTTATATCTAACTCGTATCTAGAACGATTATCAATTAATAAACACATTTTGTGATATTAAAATTATGTAATGCAAAATATAGAATCCTTTTTTGTATTTATCTTGCTTGATGATAATTAAATACAATTCATTATTAACAACCCTTCAAAGAGTTGCAAAAATTCACTTACACTTGCCACAGACTGAAACCATAAACCATTGATTAAAACAAGGGCAAATGTCCTTCGGCGTACGCGAGATGACACGCTATGAACGAACGATAATATGAAATATTTGTACACACAAGCAGTGCACCTCAAACATTCAGCTTTTGCTCGATCGAAGAGTTGTACGACAATTAGAAGCGAGACTGGACAACCCTCACCTGGTATAACCGATCCAAGGTTAGGTCGCTGGGCCGTGGACACCGAAACACCTCTCATCTTCTGAAAATAACAAATAAGCATTAATTTTCTACTGCACAATTATAAGATTTTCATATTTAGATAAAATTTTCATTAAAGAAAGTCACTCAAATAGAATAAACTCAAAAGTTTAAGGCAGATAATGTTTATTTGATATTGCTAAATATATGAGAAAAAATGTGAATGAAATCAACGAAGGTTATAGTAAAATTGTAAACCAATAGTAATAAAAATATTGTCTAAACTGTTGCAATGGTATTTTATTTAACAGTTCTCAAAGTGTTAATGAGATTTGATTAGTTACCTAAATAGAGAAATCTGCGACGGACCCCATTGCTTCTTGGTTCAACTAGATCAAATAAATTGAGATCAATTTTAGTTACACCATTCGTTTTATAGAATCTACATTTGCAAGCATTACCTGAGTTCAGAATCCAGCGAGGTACCGTAAATAAGTCATTCCAAGTTCCTGGATTTTCTGAAATAAAAAATTCACATTTGAATACAGATAATTGGAAAAATGATCAATGAAGTAAATTTAAAGATTTTAAATGATGGCTTACCTAAGTGAAGGAACCGCAGGGACAGCATAGGTCTGCTGGTCGGGTATTACGACGTCGCACCAGATGCATCGCGGACCAGTCGATACGACCCTTCACAAGGAACTGGAGGGTGGGTGTCTGGGTGATAGTAATGTGTAGTACTGAATAGCGTACGCCTGAGCAGAAGGAACGACGCTATATCTATTGAATCATGGGGGCGGGGGGAGGGGGGTTGTTATCACGCAAGAGCACTACCGCCAAGCCACTGACGATGAATAATAACGCCACCTTGTGCAATTTTACATAAAAAAATAGCTCTACCGAGTTGTAATTTGAATCTCCCTCTGTTTTAACGGAAATAGATAAAATTAGAACTACCAATACATGGTACATCAATAATTTTAATACAAGGTCTTATGTTTGCTTTCAAGTTGAATTCACGCGATAACATTTCCTGTAAAAACAAATGACAAAGTGACTTTCATAAGTTTTTGTCTATTTTACCGTTTTGAAATAAAACATTTTTGGTTGATTTGTTTTTTTTAGTGCAGACTACTTCTGAGCATCTTAGTTTTACTTTTAAGAGAAATATTATGTTGTTAAAATAAATAAATTAAAAAAATTACCAAGACTTGTTTTTGAGGTCGTGGCCTTTGAAGAACAGAATTCGGATTTTGCGCAATGAAAAAAAATTGAAACGTTTTATCAGATCAAAAATTATGTTTATTTGCGTAATTGTGACATTATATAATCGGAAATTTATTTACAAATACTTCGAAATAAAATATAAATTTAATCAATGATAATGTAAGAGAACAAGTATTAAACAGAACAAATGAGGATTTCAAATGCAATAATTTTAAAATCTCATGAAATCTATAAAAAATCTTTGTGAATTACTTTTATACTAAATGTAAAGTCTCTCTCATTACATACCTGCGTCTTAAATTCCGTTAAACTTGTCACTGGGATATCATTATGTTATTTGTTAATCTTTTTTTTTGAGCTATTATTTATTATCTATTTTTTCATGATTATTGTATATTAACTTCATATTTTATTTTTCGTACTCGTGTAGTACTTAAGCTTGAAATAAATAAATAAATTTACAGTGAAATTAAATGTAAGTTCGACGAGTTCTTATATTTTAGCCGACACTAACTTTATGTCCTACGATGGGGCGGAAAAACGAAATTTTGGTTTTTTTGGACCACTTTAATGTCTACTACCTTTTATAAGTAAAATTCACATGATAATATTTTATATTCTTGAACAATTTAATGTCATAATACAAAAACTAAAAAAATTCTGACAGTTTTGCATGTAAAAACAATTTATATAACTTGAGAAAGTTTACTGGTTAAAGTTTTATATCGACAAATAAATTATTGCTGTTTTTATCATATACATCAAAATTAAATTTCAATTTCACATTTTTAAAGAATTTTATTCGTGTTGTTTCTATATACCTTAAAATAATGAAAATATAATAATAAAATAAGAGTTTCTTGAGAATACTCACCGATCTTAAGATCATCTCATCCAAAAAAGGGAGATAAAAATGTGATATTCAAGGATTTAATTATAACTATCAAAATGATTCAATTTATGAAGAAAAATTATTAGGGTCCCCGTAATACTCCCATAAGGTCCCTAAAATCCATAAAAATAAAGAAATTGAAAAATCTAAAAGCTTCACTTAGAGACTCTTTCTATGACTACTTAAATTTTTTCAGATTTTACCATGTAACCCCATAGATGAGATACGATTTGTTAAAATATAAATTCCTTGAAAATGTTTTTTCCCTTATAAAAAACTGTACCGATTTCCATTTTAATCAGCACACCCTTTCGCTATTTAAGTGATTATTTTACCTGGAAATAAAAGTAAAATAAAATGGAAATAACTTAAAAAATAATATATTTAATTTGGCAAACGAATTTGAAACTAAAAGTTATATCACACCATACAGATAATAGAAATTAATAGTTAATTAATTAATTTATTAATTACATAAATTAATAAAATTCAATAATTATATGGGTATTTATAGCGGTGTATGGTTTGTTTTAAGATTTAAATTCGTTTGCCGAATTTAATATATGATTTTTCGAGTTTTTTTCATTTTAATTGTATTCTTATTTCCGCGTAAAATAGTCACTTAAATAGCAAAAGAGTGTGTAAATTGAAATGCAAATCAGCATGGTTTTTTACAAAGGAAAAATAAGTTTTCAAGCAGGGGTATGACACTGGTGGACTCTATCAAATGGTAGATTAAAGTTGACAGACGAACTAGAACCGCTAGAGGCGCTGGCAACATTCAGGCTTACGTTCTCACTCAGATTAGAATGAGAAGTTAAATGTTTTTAGATTTGTTAAATAAGTAAGGTTCTTTCAAATTCATGCAAATCGCGACAATTTTTTAAAAGTTTATTTAGCTTAAAATTTATATAATTTAAATAAACTTTTTTACAAAATGCCTCAGAAATGTATAATAAAT
>JABFPM010004540.1:0-12476 GCA_022817325.1 Idris sp. 1 HC-2018 | reverse complement strand
ATGAAATTTGTATGTTTATAAAATTAGAAAAGAAGTAGAATTTTCTTAAAATAGATCTAAAAAATATAAAAATTAAACGTTTTACAAGGGTTATGAATAAAAAACATTGTAACACAGCTTATAATGCAAATAAATTTTCTTCTGCAAAATTTATTCAATGTAAATATATTAAGGGAACGATAAAAAAGCACTCTTACTGTGTATGTAGAAAGTATATTGAAGTGACAGAAAAGTCTTGAAAATGTATTAATTTGTGTCGTGTGAATCAACTTTCTACACAAAACGCCGCTGAACCAAATCAATATTAGCATTTTCACACAATACCTTTTTCCGAAATAAAATTCTTTTCGATCGGTTTCTTCTTTGCCTCGGTACCTATCTTGATTTTACTTATGCTTTTTTTTCTCTATACACAAAGATTTGAAATTGGAACGCGCCGAGTGTGCTCGACTTTTGGAAGACGTTGGGAAAAGTGGTGTCAACCTTTAAACTAAAACAAGTGCTGATTCGTGTCGAATTTTGTAACACAATAGGATGGCCAAAAATTTTTGACTCAAGCCTGAAGAATAAAACTTTTTTTTCATCAAAAAATAATGTACAAGTTTCACTTGAAAACAATGTAGTTTGATTTCTGAAAATTGGAAGTTGACTTTTTCCAATATCGATACCATATAATCACTTCTAATTACAAGCATCTATCGTCGTAGATATTTATAATCCCACAATGGCCAACCAGAGCCTTCATTTATTTATAGCCACTTACGATTATCGTCGACTGCAATCACCTATACGATACGATCTACCTTTCGATAAGATAGTAAATATATAGTACACACATGAACCCGCGACATTACACAATTTCAGTCGCGTATTTGCGAACTCTAATAAAGATTTATCATACGTCTTCGCTTTTTTTTCTTTTCATCAGAGGTGTGAATGTAATTCATGTTTATGCGCCAATTACAAAATCATAATTCACTAATTTTGTCTTTTAATTATCATAATTCATGATAGTGACACTACCCTCAAAAAATTTATAATGCATCTTTCTTTTTTCATAATCAGCCGTGTCAAAATCACTTGAGGCCATAAAATGTGAGCTGGTCCAAAGCGTTTCACTTTCACAGAGAGGAAGTTGGGGTGCAGGGGTCGCAGTCCTGATGGCGACCCCGCAATTGGATAGCGCAGTTGGATCGATATCGCGTTAACGAGAAAGACCTTATCTTATGGTTGAACGCAATTTAGTACATCTTCTGACGTCTTTAAAATTATTTTTTCCAAAAAAAGGATTATTCACAAAAATTCTTCGAATTAGAAAAAACCAATTTTCTTCACGTCTTGTCATTCTTGCACGCAATATTTTTTGTTTCTTCCCTAAGATACAAAACATAAGCAAAGATAATTATTAGGAAATTGACTTTGCAAATATTTTTTGCCAACACCTTTTTGTTATTATGTAATAATAATAGGCAAAGTTACAAATGAAATACGATAGAGGAATAAATGTCGATAATTTCTCGGGCAGAAATGGCACTGTTGACAAGACTAAATTCTATAACTTTATTCATTTATAATTTTATCGTTTCTTTATTCATAAATCATTTGTCTATAAACTTGTGTTAAATCGATTGTTTTATGGGTCTAGAATAAATAATAATGATGATCACACTTGAGATAAATCTCTTCTGAACTGACAGCTCGACTTTATGGCTGTCGCATAAAAGCGTCTGAATGATAGCAAAAAGTTTTATTTTTTTCAAACAACAAAAAAAAACAACAAAAAAAGAATAAGAAGAAGAACTGCGGACAAATCCAGGATTATGAAAGAGCACTTTCCCATCTATGTAAATTTCCGGAATAGAAGATCAACAAAACCTCGCAAATTTCTTCACCTATCACGCAAGTTTTGCATGTATTGCTTTGCAAAAAAAAAATCTAAAATAACAAAGTTAATGTTCTACGCGTATTGCTTTACAAAATTGTATTTATTTTTATATTTTTGTAATCAAAAATAAAGAATAAAAAGAAAAACTGCAAACAAATCCAGTATTATAAAAAAACACTTTCCCATCTATGTAAATTTCCGGAATAGAAGATCTGCAAAATCTCGCAAGGTTCTCCACCTACAACCACCGTGTCAAACATATATACTGGTTTTGATGCACTTTCACTTGGCTATCTTGCACGCAATAAACAGCCTGATAATAAACATCGCGAAAAGAAAGCTTTGACACATTAGATAGATAAGGTTTGGTCCTTATGTACAAACGAGACGACAAAAAGTTTGAATGCAAAATTCAGTGGTGTAAAATTTTCCATTAACAATTTGTTATTCGTTATAAGAAGGAAATTAATTAACTAAGTTTTTTTTGTTCTCGAGAATTAAAACTGTGTCAAAATAAAGTGACGCAAGAGTGAGTAGTGGCAGTCTGTTATGTGGTTTTGTTTGATATGAGTAATTACACTGACAATGGTTAAAAGAAATGTGTTTTCCAGCGGGAATAAATAGATTGAAAGATAATTGATCGATTTAACATGTGTAACAGTGATAAAAGACAATTTACGACACGTTCCAAGTTTGTTTGATTTACCGCACTTGGACAACAATTCTGAAGTTGAATTTAAAGAAATTTTCCAGTAAAAAAATGTAAACATCAACTTTTTTGACAGCTGCAAATTATTCAATTTCATAAAACTCTGTATGCAAATTGTAAAAGTTCCTGTTATGCAATTGCAAATTGCATGATTCTAAATATATAAAACAAAGAGAACTCCAGATAATAACTGCTTAAATAAAGTAGATATTGACAAATGTCTGCAATCAAATTCTCGTGAAATGTTTCTAACTACGTTGCATAAGTGAAGTAACCTTTAAATAACATTGTATCGAAATCATCGGAAACCACAAACTCATTTGCTATAATACACAAAAAAGAAGCATATTGCAATTTTTTTCTCAGATCAAAAAGTTTGTAAGTTCCTGAAAATTTTAAACATCAACTGAAAGCAGAAAATGTTTGTTGCTAATTTGGAAAATTTCTCACCACTGAAAGACCCCTTTTATTAACACTAATTATAAGGAGTTAGAATCTCCCGTTGCTGAGTAAGCATCAGTCGATTAAGAGGTCGATCTCTCAATAAATTTGCTTTCCGCTCGACCGAGCGCTACTTCTACAGCTATGATAATATTTCGCGCATTATTTTGTGTGCCGCACCCGCGAGACTAATGTCTCGAATGACGCGGCCGCAAAACGAATGTTAATTCCGTGTTATGCACGCTCATTTATTTATGAGTCGTTCTTCTGCTCGGCGCAAAAGTGCACGATTAATTGTACTTTAACTGGTTCCAATTATAAGTGAAATATTGCATGAGGTGTGGTCAATTGAGTATTCCAACTGATTTTGCCAATCGAATAATTAACAAGAAACAACTTGGTCCAAAATAATAGCCCACTGACGATTGTTTTAAATAACGCAATGGCATTGTAATTTAAATTTTATTATCGTCTTTCAAAAGGATGATTAGGTTTTCTTATTTATTGAAATGTATACCTTCTATATTGGTTATTAACAGAAAATATTATGAATTGAAAATTGCAAAAATAATTGAAGACAATATATTTATAATATAAATAAAATGTTTTATTACTTTAAAACAATAAAATAATGAGTAAAGATAGAAAAATAACTTGTAAACAATCTTTATCAACATTATTATACACGGAAAAATCACTGATCAAAAATAAAAATTTGTTAACTTGCTTCTTTATAACATTTAGAAAAAGAGTTTATCAAATTTTATTAAAGAATATTTAAGAAAAAAATTTTATCTCTTAATAAATGTTAGATATTAAATCGAAGTACCTTTTAAAATGTCTAATTTGAAGCGAAATTCTTCACATATGCGTCATTTTGGGGAATTTAAAGCCGACCAAATTAAAACCGACCCTTTTCTCTAGCAGAGAATAGCTTAATTTCAAGAACTTTACGAAGGCTACAATTTTTATTAAATTTAAATACCTCCATAATTTAATTTTAAAAAAGTAACTTTTACAAAATTATTACACCTTTATCATTTAAATCATAATTATTTATTCCAAAGTACGATTTCATTGCATTTATTATGCAGAAACGAGACACAAATCATTTTTTGCGTGTATGAAATGAAAAAAAGAAGCACACAATCTGGCCATAAATTTACACTTTCTCCGTTTGAAAAATTGCACGCAAACATAAACAATACTTGTTTTGCAAAGGATATGTCATAAACTGATTTGCATTTCACGCTCATTCGGACAAAATGCGTAGAATGAAAAAGAAAGAAATGTCGATGCTAATTAAACCACCGAGAAATGTCTGTTTGAAAAGCAATCGTGTTGGTCAAATAGAAGTGAAACCGTTGAACGGTAATCCGCCTACATAATATAAGAAAAACACCTCTACCTGGCGCTCGGCCAATCATTTCATCATTAGCATATAAATTATGCTAACGTCATTTATTTCAAAGTTGCAATTCAGCCTGCAACTACTTGGGGTGGCTTTTTGAAATTTTAAGCCACGTTTGGCCAAACAAAAATTGAAGATAAAAAATATGAAACTGCTTAATAAATTTTTCGAATTTTGTTTTATTTTATTTCGATGCTTTTTAAACTTATAAAACAGTTAAAACGCTGAAAAAGTTATTAAAGATGTCAAAAATCAACGTTTCATGCGTATTGCTTTGCAAGAATTTTTTTTCCTCTCAAATTTTACTTCACATTGCATTAAACATTTACATAACAGAAAATTGTTCTTTGAAAAAGGAATAGTAATTTTTTATTCTTCTCCGATATTTCAGACGCCCCATCATATAATTTCCGACAAAAGTTTTGCGGAGAAACCGAAAACAAATGCCTTAAAATTGATATATTACAAATAGTCTGTGATTAACTTTTGCATTTTCAAAAAAAATGTTTTACGGTTCTCAGTTTGTCATTATGAAGACGCATAGTTGTGTTTGCTGTTGAATGAGAAAGTCCGTGACTACTCTTTCGCGCAGAAACAAAAACGAGAGTGAAGATGCTATTATAAATCACACGGAATCGCTCCCGATCCTAAAGTGTTGTGTTCGCCACTTTAAATGGCACTGCAAACTGCGTTGCATAATAATTAGTAAGTGGGCAGCAGTAAGTTCATTGTCACGGGCTTTTCACAATGAATTACAACTTCTTTTTTTTCTCTTTCTATGTGTGTGTGTGTGAGTGTGTATGTGTGTATTACAAACCAATGCAAATATTACAGTCAAAATAAAAGTTAACATTGTAAATCAATTTCCCTTTATAAATTGATGACCCATTCATCAATCGTAAACATAAATTACTCAGAGTTATAGGAATTATAGAAAAAAAGTTGTAATAATAATCGTCATTACATACCATAAGTGAGCAAAATTCAAAAAGATAATTGCGAATTGAATTAAGCAAGAAAGTGGAATGATTGTGAAATCGGATCGTAAATTTTGTTTTTTTCCCATAATGAAAAGTTCAATTTTATCATTGATTGACTTTTAATCGGTAATGATTTACCATTTTGCAAAACCATTCACCTTGATTTTCCAGAAGTGAAGTCTTGTTTCATCACAAAGTTGAAATTCAGTTTGTACATCCCCTTGGATTCTTTTTTTTCTGTTTTGTTATTAATGCATTAACGAGTGTGTTACTTCCATGAAAAAGTAGCTGCAAAAAGTCATGTTTTGTTTCTCTCTGCGATCGTTATTTTTTCCGAGACGCCAAGTCAACGCTTTTTGCCACGCTAGGTATTTGCTGCTGGCATTTCTCGAAGGTCGGACGTGAGCACAATTTTGATATTCACGGGGCTCGGTATTGACGTTTTTCGAAGAATGCGTGAAATCACGCGTTTTATTTTTGATTTTGTATTTAATTTTTAAATGGCTGAATTAAATTCCGAAACATGTAAAAACACTGCAAGCAAAAAACTTAAAGATTCACCCACATTGCTTTGAAGAAAAACAACAACTAACCATTTAAGTTTTGTAAAATACAAAGTTAAAGTTTCACACGTATTGCTTTGCAAATTTTGATTTTTTTCTGCTAAAACTGCGATAAAATGTATTTTAAGCTCATGTATATTGCTCATGTATTTCAAGGAAATTTTAGATAGACATTATTTGTAGGATAAATCAAAAATTTCAGATACATTAATCTATAAATATGAACTTTTAACGTCACTTGACACCTAAATAAACTTTTCGAGAATGCAAACTCAAAATGATTTTCTGTCAGCGGTTCATTATAAAAATACCTTTCATAGTCGAAAAGTTTGTCATGTCAAAATACCGCAGTCGTGGCGAATAACTGTCTCGAATTTTAGCTCCAGTGAATGACGAAAATTCCTGAACCGTAGGCATTCCGTTTTCACTGATTTATTTATAGCAGTCAGACGCATGATAATTTCGCATTTATCTCGTCGTGTCGTGTGGCGAAAATAAATTTGCCTTAAATATTCACGCTTTTTCATCCAAACGAGAGAAGACAAACAAAAACAAACAAACAAACAAAAGAGTTATTTTTCTAAATACAAAATAAAATAAATCAGTGCACAAGAATAAATTAAATTGAAATAGTTTGCCCTGTCAATCGTAGAAATAAGCTACGACAAATCATGTGTGCCTTTCGTCTGGAGTTTTCACAGTGTACAAACAGACATCTCGTGGATGATTGACACGTGTACGCACTAATTAAACAAAAGCTTTAATCAACGTTGAATTGAATCAAATGCCGTAAAAGGCACTGACTGGTCGATCAACTAGACGTCTATAAACAACTCGATCTTTCGTTTGTCAATGCTCTGTTTATCTTCGAGAGAAATCGAACGCCCTGCTCAACTTTATTGACTTCTTCCTGTCGTATATATCAGATTTGAGTTTATCTTTTTGTAAATACATAACCAACATGAAGAATTCTTCTCCCTTTTTTGTAATCAAACATGAAAATTGTTATCACATAATTTTTAACAACTTTAACTTTACAAAAAACAATTTAAAGTTTCACTTGAGCTTTGCAACAAAATTAAAAAAAATCAACAAAACTTGCACAAGTTTCCCGCGTATTGCTTTACAAATTTTTATTTATTACTCAAACGTTAAAAATCTTAAAATTTGTTGCCTAAAAGTACAACTTTTTTAAAAATAAATGCAATTTATCGGACAATTTTCCAGCAAATTTGCTTTGATAATCGTAAGAATCAATGAAATTAAGATGAACGTCTTTTTCAATTGAGTAAACAGTTTCATAAAAGTGTGTATACGTGGAAGTGAAGCACCGTTTGATGTACAACCTCTAACGTCACGAGCAAACGTTTACGGTCATTTTCACCCTCGAGAAAGCAGAGCATTAAAGCGAAAGTGAAAAAGTCGGGCAGGGAAGAAAAAATATATATGAACACTTGATTTGGAGTCTGTTAGTGAAGGCTGCTGCTTTTTGATATATACGATAACGAGTTGTTTTGTGTTTCAGAGCTTTTTGGAGGCGAATTCCAAATGCTGGTGGAATGTGGCGCTCGTGGATGCGACGCGTCAGCTCCGTTACAAGGGGCATGTGGCACCGGGTGTGCTCATGGTGGGCGGACCACCCTGCGCTCTCGAGGTTTTGAGAGCCGCTTGGGCACGCAATGTCCTCCGACCGCCGGCCGATCACGCAATCACCTGTCTCGGTAAGTACCTTTTTACTTCACATCACTCTTTACTCTGCAATGAGTAAAGGCTTTGCACCATTTTGAAGTTCCGAAAATTATATACTTTATCATCTTTTCAATCAGAATGTATATTTTAATTTGTATAAATTAAATAGTTTTATATTTCAAATTTAATAATTATCTTTTCTACCTACAATTTTTGAAATTTTTATTGCAAAATTCTTAAAGCTTGACATTTACAAAAAATAAGCTTCATGATGATTTTGAAAAAGTTTATGACTTTTCGAAGTTTTCTCTGCAAAAAAAGACGAGTTTCTGGTTTTAGGATATCCCGGACTTCAGAAAACAGTAAATTTTTAACTAGAGCATCTTGAAGCTGAAACTTTTAGCTTTCTGAGAAAGTTATTGGCGTGTACCTTCAAAATTGACAATTTGAGAATTAGCAGTTTTTCGCGTGATAATATACATCTCGGAAGCGTTTATATGCGTTGGGATTGTATAACACCGATTATCAGTTAGTCGCGATTTTCAACGTGTAACCCGCACCTACGTCCGAGATGCATCTGGAGAATCGAGCGCCGTTTATGCTAATAAACACTCGGGAATTCTTTTTTCGTCGCTTTTTTGCTCGGGGTCCCGGTGTTGCGGAAGATCCTTCCGCATTCGTGCATAATGCCCACGGTGAATGGGGCCCCAACCGAGATATCATGCGAATGAAATTCTGCCGACTGAAATTGCCTCATTGTTTTGCGTCTGCAAACAATGTTTATGTTTGAGCAGAATTTCCGTGAGTGTCATAGTTCTAAGTATATGCCTCGGAGTAATTTCATTGTAGGCACGTATTTTAATTGGTTTAAGAGGCCAGGTTTCTGTTGACCCCGGGGGCCTGCAATCGGAAGGTCTTTCGTAAACGGTGAAATTTGTTATGCAAGTGTCTCGCTAGCTTAACAATGCGATTACATGACTGTCACTTTTGAGATATAATTTTTTTCGTGTAACTGAGTTACCTACATTATGTTCTAGAATTTTGTTGAAGTAAGTCATAATGTGAAAAAAAGATGTTCTCATTTTTATCGAAATGGAGGAAATCTGACATTTGAAAATGTTGAAAAGTATATCTGTATTGAAGGAAATTTTGAAATGATGGATTAAAAATGTGCAAGCAAAATTTTAATAAAATTTTACATTGATTTTTCTCAAAATTGTCAATAGACGTAATAGTCAGTTGGAAAAATTATTCTATTATATCTCAAAATTTGACCTTTAATGTGAAATATAATTCGTTTTAGCTGGGTAATATACATTTTTTAACCCTTTCGCTGCGTATATTTCTTTGAAAAAATGTATTTTTTTTTAGAAATTTTATTATTCAAATAATGTCATAAACTTTTAGCTTGGCTATCTATTTCATAAAATTGTAACGTAATTTATAATTTTGATAAACATTCTTATTTCATTCAAATCTGTGCAATTGCATATTTGCTTACGTGTTATTTAAACTATTGAAGTCAAAGCTAATAAAGATTCTGTATGTGAGTACTTTTAAAATGTAATTCGTATTTGTTGATATTTTCAAATTAAAATAATACTTGGATATTTGATACTTTTGTAATACTTATCAGTTCTAAAACATACATACTTTTAATCATTTTGAATGAAATTGTACTAACTTTTTATATAATTTTAAAAATGTTAATGTATACATTATTATTATTATTATATTATATTCATGAGAAAAGAAATTTTGACAGGGGAAAACATTCATGGTGGGGATTAGAACTTTTTGTTGTTGTTAGGTAATTTTAATTTTCTAAATCCTAAAATTCGCAAATTACTAAGTTATTGGATAATATTTTGTACCAGAATATATATTTTTCTATGATAAAAATGAATTAGTAGTCAACTATACAACAGGATACTGTCTTAACTACCTTTAGTGTATTTATTAGCTTGTTTTATACAACGTCGTATTTACACTTTTTATCGATAAAAAGACAGATTTATATATAAAAAATTTGTACTAACTTTAAAAAGAAATACTATTACATTTTTACTAAATAAATGAAAAATTAAACAAACTTCATTCAATTAAAAATTACATTAAATCTACGTGACACTCTGCGAAATTATATATTTAAAGGCAAAATTGCATCGCTTTGTTAGGTTAGCCCATTACAGAAATGATGGGGTTTTTTTGCTGTTTATATCTAGTTTATATCTACATGTTTTTCCCATTATCAACAATGTCCAATATTTTCCAAATGTTATCAGTTATCAAGATATTAACTTGTGAAAAATTCTCGTCAAATTTTAAGTATAGAAATACAATTAGTGAACAATTATTAAAATATTCAAAGCAAATTTCAAATTTAATATCTTCTTAATATAAATAAAAATATGTCTTACTAATTATCTATTCAATATAAATGATTTTCTACAAATATGACAATTATGAAGTTTTTCATCTGTGTGAAACGAGAATGTATTGTCAGATCAAATTTACGAGTAAAATATTTTGTATATTCATCACATTTGAATGTTTTTTTTTCCGGTGTGAATATGGACAAGTTTTATTAAATTTCTTAAGGTTGTGAAAGATTATTCACATTGTTCACATTTATAAGGTTTAACGCAAGAGTGAACCCGGGCATGTCTTGTTAAATAACAATTATTTGTAAAAGATTTCTTACATTGCTCATATTTGTATGGTTTAACCAGAGTGAAATTTGACATGTCTTTTAAAATTACTTCGATCTGCAAGAGATCTTCCGCGTTACTTAAATGTGTATGGTTTTTCTTCGGTGTGATGGCATGCATGTGTTGTCAATCAGGAATTTTGCGTAAAAGATTATCTACATTCTTTACATATAAAAGGTTTATCCCCGGTGTGGATGCAAACATGTTTTATGAGGTAAGTTCTGTTCGTAAAATATTTTGCACATTTGATGCATTAATCAGTTTGCTTCAACTTATGAGTGCAAAGATGTGCCGACATGCTATTTTTATGTCCAAAAATTTACTCACAGAGGTCACATTTATACAATTTTTCATTACACTTTGTACTTTCTTCTATCATCAAAGCAGATTTTTTTAAAAGCTTTTTCTTCCAGTGCACCCTTTTATAATCAACTTTTTCATTACTCATTTCCATAGTTGAAAATGCCATCTTCTGTAAGCTTATGGATATATATATATATATATGTTGTCAGAGTTAAATGTCGTTTTTATTATATTTTTGTTAAGGTTTATCAAAACGTACTTTATATTAGTTCCCTCAGATATAAATCTGCAAACAAAAAAATTAATTATAATTTAGTTTAACTATGATGTAGCATTTGATTCCACTAAATTTAATTGATATAAAATAAGATGTCTTTTTACAATTGTAAAAAATTAATTTTCAGTTATAAACAGTGATGACTAAGTGATATGAAAAAATATATTACAACCTCAAAAATATTATTAAAGTTAATCGGAGTCTGCCTATTTTATAATGAAATGCCTATTTTACATTTCATAATGTATTTTATAACTTGGTCAACTGTTTGTACTTACTTTAAATTTATTTAACTGTACATTTGTATTTCTAATATAAAAAATAAAGAGTTATTGAACTTCTAATTTTGTAATCAGCTTTTGCTCTAAAATTTTGAGCTAAAATGAAGTTCTGTACATGAATGTTTTCAAAATTTAATCGTATTTGTTTACATTTTTAAGTTACATCAGTTCTAGAATTTCAAATTTATGTTTAATGACCTTTTACACAATTTTTAACATTTTCGGTTCATATTGCAAATTTTTCATACCAATTTAATTATGAAATATTATGATAGAAGAATAAAAATTTTTATTAAAATTATTAAATATGAGTGTTTCCACAAAAAACCTGCATTTATATGTTCAAAAAAAAGAAAATAATTTGAATACACACCTACTCGACCATATTTTTCTTGAAGCTTGACCTCTAAAGTACACAAGAAAAATCGAGAGCAGTGAAAGTTTGAGGGGGGACACCTATTTTTATTCGATTTTCTGAATTTCAACAAAGCTCTGTACGCGCAAAGATGAAATCAAAGAAAAAATTATTTGATATAGGTAAAAATTAAGATATCAGTAAATGTTGACATGACAAATCAAATGACACAAGTACAAAAAAGGATCAAAAATGAATTTAATTATAACAAAATTAGGGGGAAAAATGTATTTAAAAAAAGGTCTAAAAATGGAATTTTTTGGGACAGCATACAAAATTAAATTGAAAAGTGAGTCACAGAGCCATCATAAGGTTAAATCAAGGTAAAAATTGAATTTAAAGAAACAAATGTATTTTAAAGAAAAAACGTCTAAAATTGGTGTTTTAAACAAAATATTCCGTTTATGGTTAAGCAAAATTTAAGCAAAGTTTAAACAAAAATGGTTAATAACTTAAAAAAAATAAATTTTTAATTTTAATACTTTATTCTAAGTGATTATGTTACGCAATTTCGATTTTAGATGACACTGATATTTTTTGTATTTTTGGTCTCAGTAGGTAAACAATTAAAACCATTGTTCGACTAATTAAGTGGTATGAAATTTGAATTTATACAAAATATAATAAAGGACTATTTCAGGGCCATTTAAGAAAGAAATTAGGAACTATAATCAATTCTTAAATTTTGTTTTTTTTTTAATTAACTTTTTAATCCTTTATGCGTTTAAAAAAATCTAATACATGAAAAATTCATTTTCTAAACAATTACAATTATTGTTAAATTAATTCAATCATAAAAAATTTGAACGTG